>LPNX010096265.1:206349-229754 GCA_001517045.1 Pseudotsuga menziesii
AAATTTTGGAGTTGGTTTTAAACCCCCCTCGTAGGTACCTACAGAGGTGGTTCAACCCCCCCTAAAAATCTTTACAAACCTTTGGGGGCGGTTATAAACCCCCCTTGTAGGTACCTATAGAGGCGGTTCGAAACCCCCCCTAAAAATATTTACAAACCTTTGGGGGAGGTTATAAACCCCCCTTGTAGGTACCTATGGAGGTGGTTCGAAACCCCCCCTAAAAATATGTACAAAGGGGATTTGAACCCCTCTCATAGTGACATATGAATTCAGTTTAGAACCCCCCTCGTAGCCATAATAAATCATAATAAAATATATTTTATTTAAAACGTCAATATTGCAATATCATTAGGGCACAAAGGAATTGAACCTTCAACCTCCTGCTTGTAAAGTTGTCGCTCTATGATTGAACTAGAACCCTTTAAGAATTGGGGAAAGGGGGATTATTAACATAAAGGTTGCATCATTTGTAATTCTAAGAAAAGACTAATAATCCCAACATTGTTTCTGACTCGAGAGACCTAAGAAAGTAGTATGAATGGCTCTGACCTTATTTAGATATATGCTAGCCACTTCAAACCATATGCTAACCACTTCAAGTCCTATGATGTAATCAAGATATTGTAGATGTATGTTAGGAAATTCACATTTAGACTCTGAAACATATAATTATGCATCCAATTGACATCAAGTTGGCATTTAAAAAGAATAATATTATAACACCTAGGTAGACACTCAGTCTTATTGATTATGATCATGCCACTGTACAACACACAAAGTAACAACAAATAAATGTGTTTTGGAGCTCTGTATATTTGAATGTTATGTTGTTTTATGACAAAATGTTTTATATAATTTTACCTTTTGTGTAGTAGCCTTAAGCTGGATAGAATTGGGGGACTAGTGCAATCATCTATTGTTAGTTTATTGTTTCAATTATCTATTGTATAAGATGGATTTTTTACAAATATATCAAATACATAAATATTTTTTGTCGTTATTTATATGCTATTATGATTTGTTGCTAGGCGGCTGGTTCATCCTTATTTCAATGACAAAACCCAATAAGAAATTTGATTACTAAAACTCTTGTCTAATATTATTTCACTATCTTTCTTTAACATGCCTAGCAATTCTCCATTTCTTAAGATAATAAGGGATTCAAGTAAATAGGAATTGGACTCTTGTATATACTATGTACCAAGGAGGAAAATAGGTCTCAAAAGGAATTATCAAGCCAACTATAAAGGTTAAGAAGCTTCCCAAAAGGAAAAGTCTTCATTCCATGACAGACAAGTATGAAGCTGGAATTAATCCTTTGGATAAACTTGTGCAGGGTGAATGTGTCTACTGGGATATTGGAAGACAAGATGATGACGACTTGATTGCACACCGTTGCCGACATCCACTGTAACTACTACTATCAAAATGTTGGATGGAAATATGTAAGTTCTTTTCATTTCCATTGTGATTTTTTTCTAACAGTATATGTACAGAGTAGTTGTACATGTATGAAGGAAGTATGCTTAAAAAGATAAGTTCATTTTGCACAATTTTATTTTCTTTTATTATGACAAGGTTTTTGTTTCCATTCTTGGGCCCTTGGACACATTTGCTGCAAATAAAATTGTTGATGTTAAAGGACTGTTTTACAAGCAGTTTGTAGAATAAATTTATTTTCTTTAACTATTTTAAGAGATATTATAGTTTTTATTATTGATTCCATAATCCTTAGTAGATTCTTCCATGTGCCCCTTTTCTGTTTTTAATAGACACGAGGTAGTCTTTTAGAGATTATATCCAAGTTGAGTTTCTATGGGATTTGCTTAAACGATCATTAAGGTTTATTTGTGAAGTAAACATATCTATCAAATAACATTGTTCCTCATGGTATTTTAAGTGTTATATAAGTTGTTTATTTAAGATTCATGCCCAAATATTATAAGCACACATGGGGACTTTACTTAGTGAACCTGTCACATAGCACGTGCGATCATGTGATGTTAAAGAATACCCTTAATTTCTAGAGATATTGACCCAAACTCTTTTTGTTGAAACCCCCTCCCAATACTTAAAACCTCATCCCCACCCACTTTTATACTTCAATCCTTATAAACTACCCTACCCACCCCCATCTTAAACCAGGGATGATTTTAAGGAACCATACTTATTTAAAAGTGTATAAACGTTGGCGAATATTACCAATTCTTAAAATCCCAACTATAAAATGATTGGCGATATTTTTAAAAAAATATTTAATTTCCAAGTATTTTATATCGTTTATATAATAATTTGGCGATTTTTAGGGTGAAAAAATTTTACCCCATCAAAATTGGGCGAAACAAGGATTCAAAAAATGCAAAATGGTGAATCTTTTTTGGGAGAAAAACATGGAAAAATAGCCCACTAGGCTAAAATTCGCCCCTAAAATTATCCCTGCCTTAAACCCCTCATCCCCCCCAATACTTGCAATATATTGGTTCAATTTTTGATAATTTTAAAACCCACAATATGAACTAACGTGATAGGATATTGTTCAACAAGTGAAGCCCCTGTGTAAGCACACAGCAAAACAGGAAAACATACATGGATCAACGAACTAGATTTATTCAAGTGCCAATATGGAATTAGAATAGGAAATCTCTTGTACTCCACCCATTAGAATGAGTATTGCACATTATTTTATATGCCAATTGACCTATGTCAATGCGCCCTAGTTCCGAATACATGTGCAAAATTATAAATGAAGTATGCAATTTCAGTGTCTAACAAAAATTGAAACAACTACTGAACTATCATCTAAGTTTGTAACACATGTCAAGATGAAAATATCATATTATTGTGCAACTAGAAGCAGAACTTTAAAAAAACCCTAAAACAGGGCATGCATGTCATATTGAAATGTAATTTAAATGACTAACAGTTAGATCTAGTTCTGCATGGACATTCTCAACTAATGTTGATATTATTATCCATAGGTTGAGTACACTATATCTTTGCATGAGATCCACAATGACTTAAGAGCATGCATGTCCAAGTCTCAAGATACCCTGTACTAGTGCATAGCATCCATCTGTTTTAAATTTTTTCCATTTACTTGTGTCCCTAGCTGCTTTATTTAGCTTCGGTAGGCACTCTTAGATCTATGAATGTAGCTTCTAACTTATTGTTCACAAGATATAATACTTTGAGAAAAGAACCATTTGCATAGAATCTCAAAGAAAATTATATTTTAAGATTTAAGTGGATCGTATGTGCCCATAAAAATAGAATTTGATTTACTATAAGCCCTTCTTGTGGTTTACCAACCTATATGCCTTTAATGGGGTTGAGAATAGAACTGAATACAATAGTGACCTTTAACTACTATATGACTAATGTAAAAATTATTGGATCATACTTAAGTGTTGTTTAAACCTTTCCTTTCCATTGGTCTAAGAATAGGTCCTAAAAACTAATGCTATAGGTCTGAATATGTGCCCCTGATATGATGTTTGGATAGAGCATGAATCTGGTTCAAGTGACTGGTATCTTGTATGCCTTTCTGATGTGAGCACTTAGGATAGCCTTGCCTTTTCACTAGTCTAAGAATAGTTCCTAAAAACTAATGCTACAGCTGTGAATATGTTCCCTTCATCTGATGTTTGGATATAGCATGAATCTAGTTTAAGTAACTGCTATCTTGTATGCCATTCTTATGTGATCACTCAGGATAGAAATGACCAAGTGTGCTTATATAAGAACCTAACCTCCATTGATGCATTTGGTGTTGAGTGCAGTTGTTATGGGCATTAAATTGACCACTCTTAACTATCTGCCAACAGTCGTCAAACCCAAGTGTATACAACTATGAGGTTTGTATGCACACACTGTTGGGTGTTATAATGTCTTAATTAACTCACCAAATATTCAATTATCGACTAAGGCTGGTAAAATTAGAGTTGACACTAAGTATATGTGAAGTTAGAAAGGTTCCTAAGGTGTCGTGGAAATATTTTAACAAAGAAAAGATCAAAAGATATTTCAAAATGAAAAACCGAGTCAAACTCTAGAAAGTTCAACTACTAATATAATTAGGCTGGAACATGTTTACTAGATTAGAGAAGTATCAAGCTATACTACTCTACTCTATCAATCAAGTATCAAGCTATACTACTCTACTCTATCAATCATAAACTATGTATTTTATAAATAACATTATTCTAAGAAAGTAAACTACTTCTTTCCAGTATACTAACTATTCTGCTTCTTAATCTGTGAATTAGAAAGGTTTAGAACAAAGTTAGAACTCTTACAAAACATAATATTATGATTATTTAATTAATCTAAGAAAGCTAATAACTAAACTATACATGTGGTTTGACAAATATACAATGATTGAACCAATTTATATAGCTCCACTCTCCTTGATTGTTTTGAGGATATGCATTCATGGTTATCAGTACAGGAGAAGGAGGTATATCAAAATGGATTTCAAAAGAAGTAAAGAAACTGAATGGGATTAGATATAACTTAACTTCCACAAATATATGTAGACTAAGTAATGTCCAATTACAGGTGATAGTAAAAATTGTGGTATATTCCATAAGCAAATGACTTTAAAGGAAACGATATTATGAACAACTAATCTATTAAAAAACATAACTCTTTTAGCAATTACTTGAAAGTTAAAGGTATACTACTCTTATATGAAACACGTGAGGAAAATATGACTCGGAAACAAGTAGGAAACTTAATAAAGAAACAAGTATAAAACTTAATAAAAGAAGCAAGTAGAAAAATTAATAGAGATGTCTTCTCTAAATCCTATTCTATGAAACTTTTCAGTATCCACACAGTGAAGAAAATAGGTCCTATGCTATGATCAATTTACAAAGAATTGGTTTGTTTCTCTAGAAATTCACATGTTTAATCCTAGATCCACAATACACCAAGATAAATTAGACTAATATATAGATATAATTACCAAACATTACAACATTGGTAAATGAACAAGAATCAGAAAAAAAAGAGACAAAACAAAACACAATTCAACACATACAAAGGTAAAAAGGAAGTGAAAGATAGGGATGGAACTTAATAGATACTTTAAATGATCTAGAGTAAGGTCCTAATTATAGATACAACCATTGTCTAATTAAAAACATAACATAATTCAAAATCCAAAGAAACGGAACTTTAAACAGCTTTAAGACAGAATGGGAATATTAAAGACTGGACGAATGGCTAAATGGCCAACTAAACGAATGGTCTGAATGACAGTTTGTATGAGGAAATGATGGAAATTAAGAAATAAATGGCCTAGATGATCTAAATATCAGGTGATTTCATACACATGATAATAAGATGCATAAAGGACAGTAATTGATCATATTCAGTAATTAAAGTAACAATGGAATGTGTTACAGTTAATTTTACCACACATGGTTGATCACACTTTTATGGCCTTCCCTGTACCTTTCCAAACTCTTTGGACCCCATGGACCATTTTTTTACCTTTGATGTTTCTAATATCATCCCTAAAAACACCTATTATTTGTTGTACACGACTTTTAATCCCTTTCTCGCATGTACACGTAGATATTACCCTTAAACCTGTGTACATCGGGATGTGTGAATAAGTCCAAATATTTTTTTATTTTTCCTTGATGTGGATCCGAGTCACTTGTCTCTTGGCCTTCCATATGCCTTGAGATCACTTGGATTTGAGCCTCCATTACCCCATTGAAGCATTATATAAGGAACCCCTTGGATACATTGAAGAGGAGGAATTGAAGAGCAAGAAAACTATAGTCCATTGTTGTCGTGGCTTGCTTGTACTTGAGTCTACATCCCTTTGTCCCTTGGAGCACTTTGTGTTATTCCCAAGCTTTCCTTTTCTTGTGAGATTGCTATCGAGAGATGGAGGATTAAGATGGTGGAAGCCCAAGTGGTGGACTCAGTTTCTCCGGTTTGCAGACGTGCCGACAGAGGTTGTCACTTATGTAATCTCTGATTTTATTAATAGAAATATCTTTTCCTATCCAATTATGTGCCTTTAAATGAATATTGTATCCATGGATGTGTTTAATTGCTTATGCATTATTGATTATATATGCTAGAGTAGGCCTAACACTATATTATATAGCATGCTTTCCTTTTTTACTGTTGTTGAGAGTAAATTGCTAAAGTAAGTGGGATTGGAAAAAGCTCAACGGGGATCTACTTCAACCATCCGAAATAAGGTATGTTTCAAGATCCTTTAGTGTTAGATGTTGTATTTCTCTTGCATATTGGGAAGGGATTGATTTCTGTGGTTTCTCTGTCTGTTGTGGTACACCCCAAGCCATAGGAAGTTTTCTCTGTAACAGAATTGGGGACCATACTGGGGAGGTTCCTAGTTGTTTTTCTTTGGGGGGTTTTCGGCATTCAATGTGCTTCTATTGCTATGATTTATCTATTTTTGTGTTGGGTCTGGGGGCATGATTTCCCATTAGTGTCCTGTAGGAGTAAATTTTGTCTCACTTTGTCCATTTACCTTATTTTTGTATCTTTTTCTTCCTGTACATGGGTTTTTCTTTCACAGTCACGTGTACACATGGGTTTTCCTGGAACAGTCACGTATGTACGCAGGTTTACTAAGAACAGTCATGTATGCCCATATTTTTTGCCTTTTGGGGAAGATTAAGTGTTGCTAGGTGATTTTGGATGATTGTTGAGTCTCCTTTGATGCTTCTAGAGTCTGTATCTCCCCTCTATTTCTAACCAGACACTCTTTTTTAATTGATTTTTGAAAATGTTCTCGTCATTTCATTTTCTATTTTTTGTTTTGAGATTAGTGAGTTAGGTCTCTTTTCCTTAGTACTTTGTTTGGATGATTCCTGTGAGTAGTTGCAGAGTCTGAGGGTGGCAGAGTCATATTTTTTCTTTTTATCTCATTTAATTTAAAAATACAAAAACATTTTTCTTTTTGCATAGGTATGCATTCTTTGCATTTTTCATTAGTATGGTACTTGCATTAGGTTTGATTGGTGAATATTAGTCATATTTTCATATAGGAATGATTGCATATACATTTGAAGGAAATTTTTTTTACTTCACGTAGTAGCATACCCTATTTTTCATTTGACATAGTGCATTTGCATTGATTGTTAGGTGTGCATTTTACTTCTTGTTGTGTCATAACATCATTAGTTGCACGACCATTTACCCTTTGAGTAATAAATCCAATTAAAATCAACGCATAATAAAATGAATTACACTCTTTTCTTTGCTAGGGTGCATCAACAAGACTAGGTTTTAGGGTCTTGGAATGGTTCATTGTGAGTTAATTCTCCAAGACCACTAAATGAAACAATTAGGTGTATGTCCTAGTGAGAGTGTGAAATCCTTTATATAATTAGTGTTTCTTAGGATCCTCCTCTTACAAGGGAGTTAAGCATGAGGCCATGTGAGCAATTATGATTGGGATGACCCTTGATTGTGATTGATTAGCACTGGAGATATTTCTAGGATTGTATTCATATCTAGGGGCCTTTGAAGTATTGGCTAGTGCACCCCTAGGGTACTAGTTGTGCTTTCAGGATTCGGGCTTTGTTGCCCTGCCCATACGGTCAATCCCTCCTGTAACTGTCCACCTGAGCATTGATTATATCGAGGTGACCTTAGTTTCCTTACCTAGATTATCGAGGGGGTATTTGCAAAGGTTATTCGGCAGGTGTACTGGCTAGGTAGGGGTCGGACAACATAGTCACTATATGCATTGAAGCTGAGGGCCACTATAATGGGTTATGAACCTCTTCTTGTTGTGCATGGGAGTCTCAATCCTCTCCTAGGAGAGACATACCTGCTTAATTCAAGAGCTCACATATCCTACCCTTAGTTTTCTTGTGATTTGGATTTACATTTTTGGGTGTATGCTCTGTGCATGCTAGTTTGCCTAGGGTTTGCATAGTTAGATCGAGTCTTTTTTATTTTTTGAGTCATTGTAGATTCAGGTGCGACACCTCTCCATTATCGTCATTTAGCAGAACATCCAACTTCCACGTCTCCTCCACCTTTGGGAGAGAGAACCAGAGGATCTGGGCGGACTACTTCTCACTTTGAATCACACACCATGGGAGATCATGAGTATGTGATTCTAGAGATATATTCTCCACCTCATGAGGTTGGGGAGGAAGATCCTACTAGCACATATGATCCTTTACATGAACATCCTTCACAGTCTGGTTATGATCCCTCATTCACAGGTCACCGGTATTGGTTTTCGAGCGACGAGACTCACTATGAACCCACAAGCACTAGTAATGTTAGATATGACATACCTGGTATCCCCGAGCCTGATCTAGCATATCATGCCGAGTCAGAAATTGACCCTAGCACTACACCTAGGGGTACTCCCACTATTTTCCATACGAAGAGGTTTGGGGGCACTAGTCACATTGCACCTCCTGTGGTGGAGGCATCTTCACATGATCCTCCTAGGCCTAGTGTTAGTAATCCTATTCAGATACCAGGACCAAGATGGGTGAACATTGGGAACACTACTTACATTCCTGCACATGTTCATTTGTCCTCAAACCCCATTCCTTTGAATGTGTTTTTAATGACTCATCCCCCCCCAATTCATGTGGGCCTTTATGTCGAAACGTTGCTACTAGCCATGTTCGTTCTGTGATTGCTAACACGGTTGTATCTGAAAGCTGAGTACCTCTTGTTGTGTCAACAGGTCATATACATTTTTTTGGATCGTCTCATGTTCCACCTCATGGAGCTCCCCATATACCAACCTATGGACCTTATCATGGTACATCCCATGGAACACCTTATGGAGCTTCTCATGGAAATTCTTATGGACCATAGTATGGACAAAACTACCAACCCTATCGGTACGGGTATCAACAACCTGCTTACTCTTCTAATTATGGCTTTGTAGCACCTCATAATCAAGGTGCCCCACATCACAATGCATCCATGCAGCCCTACATGGGTCAAATGGGAGGAGGTTATTATGGCCAAGGCCATGGTATTTATAGAAATCAACCTTACATGAATCAAAACTATCATGGAGCATGGAATTGAGTAGCTCAAACTAGGCTCCCTTTCCTTGTGACATTGAACTTACCTGACTTGTCGAGATTGATGAATTCTCCTGTGTCTCATGACCCGACATGGCTGACAGTCCCTACCAAGCTTCCTTCGGACATTCTCAAGTTTGAAGGTAAGGATGGTGAAGATCCTGGTGAGCATGTCACCACTTTCAACTTTTGGTGCTCTTCCAATTCCTTACATGATGATTCCATTCATTTGATTCTATTTCAACGCATGCTAATGGGTCCTACGACAAAATGGTATATAGAGTTACTGGGGGGTGCTTATGCTACGTTTGATGATCTTGCTCTGACTTCCTTAATCATTTCCAGCTACCCATACGTTACGATGTCGGTACTGAACTCTTGTCGACCTTCTAGCAAGACAAAGCCACACACATTTTGGAACATATTCAAGAGTGGCGTAGATGAAAATGGTTAATTAAATCCTTTATACCACCAGAGTTCCTTCTTGAATGGTTCCTCAAATTGTTGTTACCTTATGGCTTTGTCTCAACCTACCCAATTGACGAATGTACTTTCCATGCAATCATCTAACCCGAAAGGCAACCAACAGACTGGAAGGAATAAGAAAAAAGGAAAAAATAATTGTAAGGGTGGGAATAAGAACGAAAATGCTAATAATAATGACAAGAACACTCAAAATGTTGGGGGAAAAGCAGTCTAAACGTAAGGTGAAGATTCCTTGCAAGTTATGTAAGGACGACCACCTCACTCATTTATGCCCTCGTATGGAAGATTCCTTTAGGTTCATAGCATAGGGCCTAGCTATGTTGACTAATTCTTTACCCAATAATCAAAATATGAACTTGAGGACTGTTGATCCTGGTTGTGCATCGACTGGAAATAAAAATCTACCAGAGGCCAATAGTGGTCACGATTGCATCAACATGGTGTGTACTGCTAAAGTTGTGACTCGTGCGAAAGATTATGGTTCATTGCAACCAGAACTTGGGAAAGAACCTTTCCCATCTGAGATCCCTTTTCGAATAAAAAATCCTATGGATAAACCTAAAGCTCCACCTCGCATTCCTAAGGGAGTCTTGAAGTGTTCGAGGAACAATCCTAGTGCCCGAGCCACCCAGAACTATTCAGTTGTCGAGGATTTGGGCCAGACTTCTTATGTAATGTCCGTGTTAGAAGTGCTTCAAACTTGTCCTCCACAGAGGAAGGCCTTGTTGTAAGCTCTTGGGGTTGATGATGATAGATCTTCTACCATGATCAAATTTGAAACCATGGGAGTACAGCCTCTCTTGCATTAATATGTTTCTCTTTTGATTCATGTAGAGTCTCTTAACAACATCATCAAGCGTACTGTCAATGATGAAGGAGTTGTTGCTTTGGTGATGTCTTTGTCGTGTTGGAAGGGTTTTGGTTCTCCCACATTGTCTCAATGTGCCACTATGTTGACAGATTTTGATGGTATGTCATTTCAGACACACAGGATTTTTCCTTCTCCAAAGGTCCAATTGGGACAAAAGACCATCGCGATCGAGGTCAAAGTTGTTGATGCGCCCCTTGACTAAAATCTTGTAATGGGTAGGAATTGGATGTATAGTATGCAAGCCGCAGTTTCTTCCCTCTTTCGAGTGATATGATTTCCGTTTAATGGGAAGATTGTTACGATTTATCAAAATTCATTCCATAATTTGAGTGTTAATGCATCATCGAGAGCTTATATCCCGATCATCGATCATTCTCAACCGACAACTAGGAGTGTGGGCGTAGGTATGTATTCCTCTCTTATGGGAACCTTTAGTTGTCCTGCGCCCATTCTTATGATTGGGTCTAGTTTCGGTGGGGCTTCATCCTCGTCGAATTCAGTGTATTTTTTCACTACCCATAAGGAATATCTTTGGATTCTTCCTTCACCGAGTACTTCGAGTGTGCTCATTGAGACAAACGTGTCGTTGCCTACAACAATGGTGGCGTATCAAGCGAATCTTGATTAGGTTGTAGATCCTAGTCCTTCCTCTTCGTAGATAGAGGAGGAGGACTTGTATGTGCTTCCTGCATGGGTAGTAGAGTCATTTCACTCACATGATTGCCTTGATGATGTTTTTCCATTGGATGAAGCTATTCATGAGGCCATGTCTGGGGCTAAGCAAATTTGGGAAGAGTTGCATCGTCGATCATATTTTCTTCCTAAGCTCGATCGTACGGAGTGTGATGACTTTAGGGAGATTCTTAGTGAGAAGATTTGTAGCCTCATGGTTCCATTAAGTTCTCCTAGTCATATGGCTAATGGAAACATGGATAATTTATCACAAACAATTCCTATCAATATTTCTCATGATCCTGGTAAGGTTGAGAATGTCTACATTGGGGAGGGTTGTTCCCCCGATGAGATCAAGGAGTATACCGAGTTTTTTAAAGATTTTCATGACATTTTCACTTGTTCATATGAAGAAATATTGGGTATAGACCCTCGTATTGTCAAACAAGATATCAAAACGTATCCGGATGCAAAACCGGTTCGACAACGTTTGTGTGCAGTGAATCATAGAAAAGCACTCGCCATTAATGTTGAGATGGAGAAACTACTGAAAGATGGTTTTATCTATCCCATTCCCTTGATGGAGTAGGTTTCAAATCTCGTTTCGGTGGATAAGAAGCATGGAGCGATCCATATATCCATTGATTTCCATGAATTAAATCATGCCTATCCTAAGGATAATTTCCCCACACCATTTATTGATCAGATTTTGGATGAGTGTGCAAGAAGTGAGGTATTTTTCTTTATGGATGGTTTTTCTGGATATAATCAGATTTAGATTCGATGAGCATATTTTCCTCATCTCAATTGTGGACCCTTGGTATGGGGATATCATTGTATATTTGCAAACATTGAAGGTCCCTACTCACCTTTCAAGGGATGAGCAGAGACAATTACATCATGTAGATAAGAACTACCTTATAATGATAACACTTTATACTGCCATGGGGTAGATTCCATTTTGTGTCGGTGTTTAACCCATAATGAGGCTGAGGTTTTGTTGAACGATTTCCACAAAGGGTCATGTGGTGGTTATTTATCTGATATTTCTACAGCCCAAAAAATATTGAGAGCGAGCTGTTTTTAGCTGTCTATATTCAAAGATTACATTAATGTAGTCAAGAAGTACCACCCTTGCCAAGTGTTTGCATGCAATATGCGCTCGCGTCCACCCCCATTACATCCTATTGTCACCACAGGTCCCTTCACCAAGTAGGGGATTGATTTTATGGATGGAAACCTAGCTTTGGCTGGGGGGAATCATCACAATATTGTGGATGTCGATTGCTTCAGGAAATGGGCAGAGGCTATGCCCATACTTAAATCCGACCGTGATACATCCACACATTTTGTTTTCAACCAGATTATCACCTGGTTTGGCATTCTGAAAGAGCTTGTCATTGACCATGGTATGCACTTTCAGAATAAAATGATGGAAGAGTTGGTTTCCAAGTTAGGGTTTAAGCAAGAGCATTCCTATTCTTATTACCCTCAGGCGAATGCACAGGTTGAAGCAGTGAACAAGTCACTTAAGTCTATTCTCCAATGAACCATCGCACAAAGCAAGAATAATTGGCATATCATGTTGTATCCTACTTTGTGGGCCTATAGAACTGTGGTTAAGACTGCCACCAGTTTTTCTCCCTATCCGCTTGTGCATGGGGTGGAGTCAGTGTTATTGGTTGAATGCAAAATCCCTTCTCTGAAGCTAGCTGTGGAAATTTTACCTGACACTTCTAAATTAAAAGAGTGTTTGGTCTACTTAGAGCTTCTTGATGAGTAGTTCCAAGATTCCTTAGTGGCTCTAGAGGTTAAAAAATGTCGCGTTAAGGTCCAATATGATAAGTCTGTACATCCGAGGAATTTTAGTGAAGGTGACTTGGTGCTTTTGTGGGATCAAGTGAAAGAACCCTTGGGGGCAGGGAAATTTAATCCCATGTGGAATGGTCCTTATGTGGTTAAACGAGTCTTAGAGAAAGGCACCTACGAGCTGGTTGATTATGAAGGGATAGCCTTGGAGAAGCCTAGAAATGAGCTCTAGCTCAAAAAATACTATGCATGATCTTCAGCGAGGGCTGATTGTTGTATATTACTGTACAGTTTTGCACTACATAGTTAGGTTTTCTTATGGTGATTGGTTTTTTTGATTAGCTTTCTTTTCTTATCGAATATTTCGCTGGAGTCTTCCGTTTACATAGGATTTTTTTATGGTGCTAGCCGCCACACTCAAAACTCAGCTTCAGCTGCTTGGGTGATCTATACTTCTATGGGTCAATTATTTTCTTCAGGAGGTGTATGTTTACGACCCTCTTCAAACAATGTTGTTAAATATAGTGTCTTCATTGAGTTATTGCGTGATGCCATTTCACGTGGTGTTCATTCTCTTGAGGTACGTCTTGATTCGCAATTAATGGTTTCACAACTTAATGGCTTGTATCATATTAGAGATTTGACATTATTACGAAGATTCTTACGTGTTAGATTGCTAGAACGGAAATTTGAGAATATAACATACATTCATGTTCCAAGAATTTTTAATCAAGTTCCTGACTCATATGCTAACTATGTGTTAGATTGGCATTTGTTTCATAAACCATAAGCATGTCACAAACACACATTTTACACACATGTAAATATAAATAAAATCGATCATCATAAAAAAAATTTCATTAACATCCAAAAAGTGACATCATAATACATAAGTGCAATATACAAAATTGGGGCTTCCGAGCCACAAAGACATAATACATGGTCATACAAAAATGAATACACTCAGGTCTCTAAGCCTGAGGTGGAGCGGGGTTTTGATCATAATAGAGCACTACTGATCTAGCTAGCCGTCGAAATAATCGAACCCATGCTCATGGTAACACCAACCACTTCGCGCTGCATGGTCTTAGCTAAGTCCTCGACTTGCACCACGGTTACCCTATGTGTCAAACGAACAAAGTTCATGTGGATGCTTTGGAGCATTCACTCCACATCTGTACCCATAATATCATCTCCTCTTCCCCTCCATCGATGACGAGGGAAGCCATCTTTCTGTCATGGTCCTACATCTACATATACATGATAGATTGTCACTATGTGTTGTCAAACCAAAAACATGTCTTTTGAGTTAATATATAAAAAAACACAAAAAAAAAATTAATAATTCAAAACTTAAAAAGTGGGTTTGGGATTCTTTACCTATGTCACCATAAGTTGCTCCTGGTGGTAGGGGCATATCAGGGTCTCCGCGGAATTCTATCCTTGCATAGGGGTAGTCATCTATGGTGACGATCTGTCTCCGCCACCATGGAAAGAAATCTGTTGGGTAGGGATTAGCCACCCTCACTCCGCCCAGTCTGTGCATGACATTTTCCTAGCATCGCTGGGCTACATTCTGGACTCCATATGGAGCAATGTCTACCCTAGGGCTTGGCCCTGACACCCGCTCAAAGAAAAATGTGCTCAATATACTTCCAAACCCAAAGTTTCGTAACATGCCCATCTTGTAGTCATTGAGCTACTGTTTCATGTTGCTCAGTAGTGTAGTACTCCATTCATACACTGTAGGTCGCATACACTCTACTGCATAGAACATCATTGGCCATGACGCCTGGTGGAGTGAAGCCAACCCTGCAATACTACCTAGTGCCAAAAGTATGGCCTTCAGCCCCAGAATCTGAATAGAGTTTATCAACATTTGAATCCCAACCTTTTATGTCTCTGGAAAGTAGTACACAACAATGTACTCATCTATGGTTAGCCCGCCTCTTAGCCCACAAGAGTGGAGGTTAACCATCACCCCTCGTTCGGACAAACCTGTGATGAAATATTTTTCCTCAACCTCAATGTTGAGAGACATCCCATCTATCTGAAATGTTTCAGACTCTGGATCCCAATAGTCCACCAATATTTGGAGTAGTCTTGGTTTCGCCCTCAGGCTGCCAAGACACCAAAACTTGTACAATCCACATGCTCGTAATGCTTGTTGGGCCATGATATCACCTTGCACAGCTTCCTCAACATCACCATGCTCTCTTTCTCTCCACTCTAGCACCATCCTGCACAAAAACAAAGTTTTTTTTATCAAGCTTTACCCTTTAAAACCTTGTTTGCGGCCCTATACGCGATTGTTATCAAAACAACCGCATATGTAAGCGACTTTCAGTACATTTCACGTGTATGGTGAGCCCTGCATACGGAAAAAGGATTTATTTCCACATGGGCCAAAATGCATAAGTTTGGATGGCTCAAAAAATTAAATAGCCCATGAAATTTGAAAAAATTGCATCAAAATGAAAGGGAGGAGCATGAGAATATACCTGGATCAAATGGGGAGGGATTCCGTTGGACAATGATCCAAGAATTTTCTTTTGAAGTTCTGAGCTCAAATGCACTATGTTGGGTAAAAATTTCAAATGGTGTGAAATTTTTTAAATTTTTCACTATTTATAGAAAAAAATTGAAATTTTTACCCACTTTCTATAGTTTTTTACTGTTTCTGACCATTTATGGCTGTTTGAACTAATTTGATGTTGTAGGAATACATTTTGATAGTAATTCACAGAATAATGCAATTTTATTCCTTTATCATGAGCAAAAGTAGTTAATTTAATTGATGAAAAGTATTTAGCGTTATCAAAGACTAATGAAACTGGAACTCCAAGCCTGGTCATGATATGATCTTGTAGGAAACTGATGACCGCGTCTTCATTTATCTTGTTCAGCGGGACAACTTCGACCCAACGAGTGAAATAATCGGTCGCGGTCAGAATGTACTTGTGTTGTAGGGAGGAATTCGGTTTTATTTCTCCAATAATATCCAACCCCCATTGCTTGAACGGCTCCATGATCATCACAGGCTTTAGGGGTGCTGCTGATTTAGGTTGTCTCCCACTACACCTTTGGAAAATATCGCACTTCCTGACATGTGCGTGTGCATATTTGAAGAGCGTAGGCCAATAGTAACTGGCTCTGAGGATTTTGTGGGCTGTAGTATCTCCTAAATAATGTCCCCAAGTAGGCCCATCATGCAAATCTGTCATTACTTTCTTCGCATCTTCTTTCTCTAAGCATCTAAGAAGAACCACGTCATAATTTTTTCTGAATAATACTCCTTCAACAATTTGATAGGCAGCTGATTTAAGACGCAGCGCTCTTCTTTGCTTAGAATTCCAATGTTCTGGCAACAGTCCCGCCTGCAGGTAATGCACGAGGTCCCTATACCAAGAATCGGGAGCTGTGAACAAAGGGCATACATCCATCAAATGTAGTTTGGCCTCGTCTTCCCAGGCATGTTCGTTATTGTTCCCATTTTCCATCATCAGTTTGCACAGTCCCTACCCTTTAACTATAGAAGCTGGCTTAAATTCGAGGTCATACTCTTGAAGAGCTGTTACCCAATTTCCCCTTCTTTCTCCTAACTCCTTCTGTAGAAAAAGGGACCTTATAGTTGGGTATGGTATGATCACCTTGGTTCGATTTTTTAATATATAAGGCCTAAATTGTTTCACTGCTTTGAATACTGCGTAGGCTTGTTTATCAATGGCTGGGTAATTTAATTCGGCCCCTTGCAGATCAGTTCTCATGAAAGATATTGGGAATTCATCCCCCCCATCTTCCTTTTGGGTAAGCACAGCTGCCAGTGAATCATCGGATGCAAAGGTATACAGAATAAAGTCTTTGTCGAAATCTGGACTTTTCAGGGAGGGTGCATGTGCAACAGCAGTCTTGAGTTTGCTGAAGGCATTCTTTTCAATCTCAGTCCATTTAAATTGTGCATTTTGCTTCACCATTTGCTGCAAAGGCTTGACAATCTGAGCGAAATCAGGCACAAATCTTCGCACGAAGTTAATTGTTCCAATAAATGATTGCATCCCCTTTTTAATATGGGGCAAGGGAATTTGTTCAATGGCCTTGATCCTTTCAGGATTGTTACCTCCTGATTTGACAGGGGTATCCAAGGAGCAGCAAGAGAAGACTGTCATCAGCATGTCTACATTCTAAAGATGCAGGAAGTTGTGTTGTTGTACAATTATCATCGTAAAAATCATCCACATGCAATTCAAATGGTTTTAGATCAGCTAGTTCCTAACAAGTCCAAAATATTCTGGGCATCAAAATAGTGGAAAGGGTAGAATTCCCCGTTGGTGATTACATTGCATATTTTGACCAGTCATTTAAGTCTGAAAGAAATAAAACTATTTGTGGTTGAGGAATGACTGTGCAGGAAAGTAAAAAAGGCCTCATTGTCATTGTTCTTAGGCTAGAAGTTAGTAGAAGATCGGGGATGTCTCATATCAAGGCATTACAGCTTGATCTGTAGGAAGAATTGTCAATTGTCGCTAATGCAGTTGCATTAGCAGTAAAGCAAGATATTCAAAGATTTGGTAAAGCTATGCCACATGAAACATAAAATCTTAAACACCCAAACAATTGTGCAGAGGCCGGAAGAAATCTGCGGCCAGTTTTCTTTGTGGTCACTGGGGAGAAGGATTTGTTTGATGCTGGAAATGAGGTTGACCAGTCAGTGCCTTGTTCTGATTGAACAGGCAAAGTAAAATGGAGTTTGAAATTGAGCAGCTGCAAGAAATGGTCAGAGATTAGCCTAAGAGGCATCTGCTCACAATATGGATGCTAAAACTATATTTGAGGCCGTCCTAAGGGAGTTGATCACCTGGGAATAAAGACACAATTACAAGTTTGGCTAGATTATTATTCTTCCACCCACGCCATCTATTGAGTAAAGTGTGTATGATATTCATTGCTGTTGATGAAGACGTCCCAGAAAAAGAGCATCCTCGGAATGTTATAAGCTTCCAACTATTGAAATATTGATACAAATATTCTGAGCGTCCTTCTTGTATACATTGGACATTTCCAGCTTTGTATCAATCCTACCTTGTTGAAATAGAGGAAAATTGTGGTCATAGTTTGCCTCATATTGCTGGTTCAAGCAGCTAAATATAAAGGGTCTGGCAATTCAACACTTGTCCACTATTTGGACTTTGATGTTCCAACACAAGAACAAGATCGTATTCATCCAAAATATCAGAAACAAGAGCAAGGTCTACTAGAAGATGTTTGGGGATTACTTCGAGAAAGAAGGCTGAACTTCACGATTTCATCTGTGAAATTCACGATTTCATTAGTGAAATTCACGATTTCATTAGTGGCTTGTGGGTATTTTACACGACTGATACAAAATAGAGTACCCACGCTCCACTTTCCAACTTAACAGCCCGCTATGTAGAAGATATAGATGGTGGCCGTAGGCCTGAGCTGGGGATCTGTTTCCACGTGTGCTTTTTCGGCAGTGGGATATCAAGCAAAGTCAAGCGTTTTTGTTTAACAGTTGATTACCATGGTCATGGTTGTTTCACGCCGATGGAGAAGCGCCCCAATATCCTCTAGCAGCCAATTACCCAGCTCGCAGGTTTAAATCTTGTCTCGACTGACAGTCATGGAGAGGCCCCACCCACCTGCAACAGCCAGGGAGTTCAAAATTGAGCATCACGGGCATTCAGGGGTAACAGGAAAAGATCTCGCACTTTATATGGCATATTTCACAGAATCCTAAGGCTTGAATTATGGTTCAAACTTCAGATTATCACCGGATGAAGCTGCTCCTAAATCTATGTCCACCAGCATTACTAGTGACCGATCTCTATGGCCATGTGGAGCTGCCAACAACCCACAGTATCATTGATGGCTGATTGAAAGAGACCGTCTGTTGAAAAATCGAGTTTGGTTTGACATCCACGCTACAGTCCTGATTTTGCAAAACCATTACATCACCGTTTGAACTATTGTTCGAGTTATTATTGACTCAAGTACTAAAGAAATTCGATGATATGGTGGATCCTTTCTGGCAGCTGTTGGAGCACCTCTACTACGTGGCTGATTGATAGTATCTTTTTTCTATGGCTAAGATAGCCACCTATTGATTCATGCGTTGGCAGCTTATTAGATATTTGGATGAGTTGTTTTTAGTTATGTGAGGGTCCGCTTGATATAGATTGAGAGAAAAGGGGTCTTTGCCCTTTTTATTTCATTTCATTTATTATTTTATTTTATTTTTGTTTACTTTTTTGAAAATAAAAGTAAAATGACCCTTTTTGGGCTTATAAAAGAGCAAGGCTCTTCATTTGTAATGATGGAAAAGTTTTTGGGCTGGGAGGATTTTTTCCCCAGAGTTAATAAAGAAATTCATTGTTGAGCTTTTTGGACATGTTGGGTTTTTTAGTGGTAATCTTGTGTTTTCTTAAGTTGTAGACTAAGCCGGCATAGAAGGCTAACAATCTAGCATGTTGGGCAAGCATTTGCGGCTACCAAGTTGCTTGTCGCCGTCATGTTCTCGGAGGTCTGGGAGTAATGGAAAGCAGTCAGTTATACTACCATTCTCCTGGCCTTTGATTATGGAGCGGACCAGCCTGATCTCCCTTCTGCAAAACGCAAAGCCATTCTGATTCCCCTTTTGACTCCATTCGCCTATCTGATACTGGTACTGGCCTTTCCCTTGAGGACTGATCCTCCCTTCCCTTCCTGCCCATCAATCCGACTTATTTTCCTTTCTGCTACCCAAGTTTCTCTAAGGCAGCCTCTTCAGATCACCTTGCCCTCAACTACACCTGCCTTAGAGATCTGAACTTAGGGAAAACCCCCTAGAGCTGGAGAAGAGCCAGCCTGAAGCGAGGAGAGAGAAGGTGTGGTGACATTGGACTCTCTCTCGATAGGTTGTCGCTGGGCCGGCGCGCCCGCGGTTTGGGCTTTCGGCACCCACGTGCCAGTTTCGGGAAACAACATTTTGGCGCCGTTGCCGGGGACAAAGTGCAGTTCCCGGATTTTGAAGACTATGCTTCTTTGACATCTGTGGGAGATTACGTTGCAAATTATTCCTCTCACATGGTGACTCCATGAAGGGACAGATCCCTTGTCCTTTTACATATTTGAAGATCCGATTGGGTGTAGAGGTGAGCACACTCATCAGAAGGCTTTCAAGCTCACCTTGGCGACTCCACAAGTTTGGTATGAGGTATGATTTAACACGTCTTTTCAAATTAAGTACCGCATTGTTTGATTTATGGAAGAACCATGGGATATGTGGCATGAGGCTTACGGCCCACTGGACTTTTAAAAATTCTATGGATTTCCTAGTGAGTGCTATGACCCTGAGATTCATGATATTCTTCCTGAACTTCATGGAAATGATGGTGTTTCAGCCACCCATCATATTGCCTCTTTCTACAAAATGATGGCTGATGTTAATGTTCATCATGAGGATGAAATTATGATCATTTTTGCCATAACTTTGGTAAATAATGCAAATACCTAGTTCTGTGGTTTGTTGGATAAATCCATAGATTCAGTGCCAAATTTTTTCGAGAGGTTTCTCCTCCACTGGCATGATGGGACAGTAGATGAGATTGAGCAGCTTGCTAAAAAATATGATGCTCTCATCCCTAGGGTCCATCACGAACTTGAGGAAGAGATTCATGAAGAACAAACCATGGAAGATCCGATTGAGAAAGCAGTATAAGAAACCTTGGTTGAAGACATTACTAAAGAGATCCTGGATATGGCTGAAATAGAAGATGTGAAGTTGTCTCAAGCTTATGAACAACCTCATGATGTAGATGAAAAGCTGCATCAGGTATATTTTGATACTAATAACATTTGTATTACAGATATGTCTCATGAAATTCTTATGGATAACAAAATCCAGTTTGACGAAGGGCTGCCCAATGCTTATCTAATCCCTCTTCAGTGTTATCTCGATGAAGCATGCACTCCAATGTGCTATGTGACTGGAGATTTGAAAGATGACTTGTGTTTGCAGCATAAGCTTTTCTATGACAGCCATACTTTGATGGCATTTCCAGTTCATATCTACAACATATTTGATGAGATTTTGTCTTGGGTAATGACCAAGCACAAGGGAAGAGATCATATTACTGACAAAATGCTGGAATGGCTCCATTACTTGTATGCATACACTTGACAGTGCCTAGATTCATGTTAAGTTAGGTAGGTAGGAAGAAAAATAAGCTCTTCCATGAGCATTTAAATTTTCAGTTTGTCCTTATTTCATTTTGTAATAAAGTGCGGGATGTGAATGAAGCCATCTCGTCACATTTTTTTTTTCAAATTGGTCTGCTAATACCCAGAGAAATCTGAGGGCCTCATGTGCTCTCTCATAGAACACACGTCCCCCATGGAGCCAGATGTTACCTCATGATTTGACAGGGGTATCCAAAGAGCAGCAAGAGAATACTGTCATCAGCGTGTCTACGTTCTGAAGATGCAGGCAGTTGTGTTGCTGTACAATTATCATCGTAAAAATCATCCACATGCAATTCAAATGGTTTTAGATCAGCTAGTTCCTAACAAGTCCAAAATATTCTGGGCATCAAAACAGTGGAAAGGGCAGAATTCCCTGTTGGTGATTACATTGCATATTTTGACTAGTCATTTAAGTCTGAAAGAAATAAAACTATTTGTGGTCAAGGAATGACTGTGCAAGCAAGTACAAAAGGCCTCATTGTCATTGTTCTTAGGCTAGAAGTTAGTAGAAGATCGGGGATGTCTCATATCAAGGCATTACGGCTTGATCTGTAGGAAGAATTGTCAATTGTCGCTAATGCAGTTGCATTAGCAGTAAAGCAAGATATTCAAAGATCTGGTAAAGTTATGCCACATGAAACATAAAATATTAAACACCCGAACATTTGTGCAAAGGCCAGAAGAAATATGTGGCCAATTTTCTTTGTGGTCACTGGGGAGAAGGATTTGTTTGATGCTGGAAATGAGGTTGACCAGTCAGTGCCTTGTTCTAATAGAATAGGCAAAGTAAAATGGAGTTTGAAATTGAGCAGCTGCAAGAAATGGTTAGAGATTAGCCTAAGAGGCATCTGCTCACAATATGGATGCTAAAACTATATTTGAGGCCGTCCTAAGGGACTTGATCACTTGGGAATAAAGACACAATTACAAGTTTGGCTAGATTATTATTCTTCCACCCATGCCATCTATTGAGTAAAGTGGGTATGATATTCATTGCTGTTGATGAAGACGTCCCAGAAAAAGAGCATCCTCGGAATGTTATAAGCTGCCAACTATTGAAATATTGATACAAATATTTTGAGCGTCCATCTTGTATACATTGGACATTTCCAGCTCTGTATCAATCCTACCTTGTTGAAATAGAGGAAAATCGTGGTCACAGTTTGCCTCATATTGCTCGTTCGAGCAACTAAATATAAAGGGTCCTGCAGTTCAACACTTTTCCACTATTTGGACTTTGATGTGCCAACATGGGAACAAGATCGTATTCATCCAAAAGATCAGAAACAAGAGCAACGTCTACTGGAAGATGTTTGGGGATTACTTCGAGCAAGAAGGTTGAACTTCACGATTTCATCTATGAAATTCATGATTTCATCAGTGGCTTGTGGGTATTTTACACGACTGATACAAAATAGAGTACCCACACTCCACTTGCCAACTTAACAGCCCGCTGTGTAGAAGATCTAGATGGTGGCCGTAGGCCTGAGCTGGGGATCTGTTTCCACGTGTTCTTTTCTGGCAGTTGGATACCAAGCAAAGTCAGGCATTTTTGTTGAACAGTTGATTACCATGGTCATGGTTGTTTCACGCCGATGGAGCAGCGCCCCAATTTCCTCTAGCAGCCAATTACCTAGCTTGCAGGTTTAAATCTTGTCTCGATTAACAGTCATGGAGAGGGCCCACCCACCTGCGACAACCAGGGAGTTCAAAATTGAGCATCACGGGCATTCAGGGGTAACGGGAAAAGATCTCGCGCTTTGTATGGCGGATTTCACAGAATCCTAAGGCTTGAATTATGGTTCAAACTTCAGATTATCATCGGATGAAGCTGCTCCTAAATCTATGTCCACCAGCATTACTAGTGACCGATCTCTATGGCCATGTGGAGCTGCCAACAACCCACAGTCTCATTGATGGCTGATTGAAAGAGACCGTCTATTGAAAAACCGAGTTTGGTTTGACATCCACGCTGGAGTCCCGATTTTGTAAAACCATTACATCACCGTTTGAACTGCTGTTTGAGTTATTGTTGACTCAAGTACTAAATAAATTCGATGATATGGTGGGTCCTTTCTGGCAGCTGTTGGAGCACCTCTACTACGTGGCTGATTGACAGTATCTTTTTTCTATGGCTAAGACAGCCACCTATTGATTCATGCGTTGGCATCTTATTAGATATTTGGATGAGTTGTTTTTAGTTATGTGAGGGTCCGCTTGATATAGATTGAGAGAAAAGGGGTCTTTGCCCTTTTTATTTCATTTCATTT
>LPNX010096265.1:229941-261710 GCA_001517045.1 Pseudotsuga menziesii
CCTTTTTTGGGCTTATAAAAGAGCAAGGCTCTTCATTTGTAATGATGGAAAAGTTTTTGGGCTTGGAGGATTTTTTCCCCAGAGTTAATAAAGAAATTCATTGTTAATATTTTCGGACATGTTGGGTTTTTTAGTGGTAATCTTGTGTTTTTTTAAGTTGTAGACTAAGCCGGCATAGAAGGCTAACAATCTAGCACATTGGGCAAGCATTTGCGGCTACCAAGTTTCTTGTCGCCGTCATGTTCTCGGAGGTCTGGGAGTAATGGAAAGTAGTTAGTTATATTACCATTCTCCTGGCCTCTGATTATGGAGCGGACCAGCCTGATCTCCCTTCTGCAAAACACAAATCCATTCTGCTTCCCCTTTTGACTCCATTCGCCCTTCTGATACTGGCACTGGCCTTTCCTTCGAGAACTAATCCTCCCTTCCTTTCCTGCCCATCAATCCGACTTATTTTCCTTTCTTATACCCAAGTTTCTCTAAGGTAGCCTCTTCAGATCACCTTGCCCTCAACTGCACCTGGCTTAGAGATCCAAACTTAGGGAAACCCCCCTAGAGCTGGAGAAGACCCAGCCTGAAGCGAGGAGAGAGAAGGTGTGGTGACATTGGCCTCTCGAGAGAGAGGTTGTCGCCGGGCCGTCGCGCCCGTGGTTTGGGCTTTCGGCACCCGCGTGCCAGTTTCGGGCGACAACAAGGATCAATAGAGACTCCCTTCTTTGAAACTATGTGACCAAGTAACTTACCCTCCATGACAGCGAAAACACATTTTTTGAGATTGAGTGAGATGCCATATTTCTGACAGCGTTAAAAAATTTGCCTTAGATGGAACGCGTGTTCTCCTCTCCTTTTTGAGAATATTGTAATATCATCGAGGTATATCACCACACTATGTCCAATCAAACCGTGGAAAGCTATGTCCATAGCCCTCTGGATTGTGGCTCCAGCGTTTATAAGCCCAAAGGGAATTCTTCTGTACATGAAAGTTACCCATTTGGTCCTGAATGTTGTCTTCAACCTGTCTTCTTCAGCTACTAACACTTGATTGTAGCCCAAGAATCCGTCTAGTAACGAAAATAGTTCAGACCCTAATACCATTTGTAGCAGTTGCTCCATGGGTGGGACAGGATAGTTATCCTTGTCTGAAGCACGGTTTAAATTTCTGAAATCCACGCATAGCCTGATCTCTCCATTTTTTTTCCTTACCGGTAGAAGATTCGAGACCCATTCTAAGTGTCTGACCTTGAAAATAATTCTGGCATCCAATAATTTCTTAACTTCACTCTGAATCAGCGGTTCCAATTTTGGATGCATTTTTCTTAAAGGCTACTGATACGGTTTGATGCCAGCTCTAATGAGAATAGCATGCTTGATGATGCTGGTGTCATATGTTTTCAAATCTTCATATGTCTAGGAGAAAACATCTTTATATTGTTTGAACAGACTGGTGAACTTATCTCTTTCTACTGGTGAACAACATTTGTCGAGATTCATGTATTTGGGATTCGTCTCAGTCCCTAAATTTATTAGTTCAAACTGTAGAGTTGAGCTGTGAGTCTTCATGTTTGCTGGACTTCTGAAATTTTCATTAAGATCGAACATTATTTCTAAGGTTTTGACTCCTCTTGGGATGAAATTATCATATTTCATCTCGGCCTGATGTTCTTCACCATCTATAATCACCCCTTTAAATACCTCGTCATTTGTTAAGCATTCTATTATCTGCTGATCATCGTCGAACACTCGCAGGTTGGTGATCATATCAGGGAAGAGGGCCTGAAAAGCAATTCAACGAAGCATCGATTATTAGTAGGCACAAGTCTAGCAGTGGATGTGGCCAACAAGTCAGCTGCTGCATTTTTAAGTCTGGGAATTGAAACAATATTAAATGTGTTAAAACATTTGAGCAGATTGCATACCTCATTTTGATAAGCTTTCAGGTGAGGGGACACACAATGTATTTGGTTCCGGATCTGTTTAACAATTATTTCAGAATCTCCAAAAAATTTGAGATTACTTACCTTTAATTCAATTGCTTTCCTCAAACCTTGCACCAATGCTTCATACTTAGCCGTATTATTCGTACATTCAAACTCTAATCTACAGGAAAGGAAATGTTTATTATTCTTGGGGTCGATCATGACACAGCTGGCCCTTGACCCTTCTAACGTCTTAGAGCCATCAAAAAACAAAGTCCAAAAATCGCTAACCACTACATGAGAATCTATTCCTACTGCTAATTTTACTATGTTACAGTCGATTTCATCAGCCTGTGAAAATCGAAGGAGATTAGGCTAGGTGTCTAATGTGTTACTAGCTTCTTCTACTTGGTAATTTCTTGGATCCAACTCAATAAAATAATTTCCCAACACATAATCCATTGGTTCATTCTTCTCCTCGAGTTGAGTAACGTTGTATTTCATGTGAGGCTCCCTCAAAATCTTGATTTGATTCGGACTTCCTTTATATGGCAGCCATATATGTGACCAATCAGAAGCAAAATATCCATTTAGTTTGGTTTACCAATCTCTGCTCAGGACAAGATCATACACGTCTGGTATATCAGCCACCACAATATTAATGACTTGGAACACTTTATCATTTGATGCCAAATGAACTAGGACATCCTCCATCTCACCAATTACCTTTACATCCATCCTGTCCAACTGCACAACCCTCCACGTGGATGGCTTAGGCTGCCTATTTATCTTTTTACAGACTGATATTGGCATCACATTAACGGACGCCCCTGAGTCTACTAGGAAATTATGTACGTTGTGATTGAAAATTTCAAAAGTGAGGAGGAAAGGTGGTTGTTTGCTCTTAGACTTACCTCCAATGCTGGTTTCTCCTATTTATTCTTCTTCCTGAGGTTGATTGACAATGGGCAACTTCTCGTCCAATGCTTCAAGTGCTTTCAATAGTCTTTCTTTTTGCTTCAACACTTTACACATTTCAAATAGTGAAACGTTTCCCCTCGCCTTCTCAATATCTTCCATGATGTCATTATCCATCTGCAATTTAGTAGAATGTGGCTTATCAACTTTCATTTTCTTTTTAGTGAGCTTGGTGAACGTATCAGTCTGCCTAGGATCCTGGCTGGTAATTGTGAATTCAGGAATTTTATCAGCTGCGGAATTATTTTGAAATTTCTTAACATTCTTTCGCAGCCTTTTGATCTTCGGGAGAATGAGACTGTTTTCTTTAATTGGCCCTTGGATCCTTGTTTTCACGTTGGTTTCCATGACGTCCTTGTAGCCCTGATTCTTTTCTTCTTCTGCATCAAATAACGAAACAAAATTCCACAAAACCATGGTTTCCTCTTCTTGTTCCTTCGTTGAAGTAGTATTTTCTTTTCTTTCTTCTTCTCCATCTTCTGTTAACTTAGAATCCAACAACTGATTCATAACCAACGTCATTGAGTTTATCCATTGAGGACAATTCCTTTCAGAGTGTGGTTGTTGGTGGAAAGTGAAAAAAATTTCCATTCCTACCTCTGTTAGATTCATCGATGCAACATTGTGAGGAGGAGGTTGAGACTGATTGTTATCCTCTCTTTTATTATAATAGGGCTTATAGAACTTTTGCGTTTCCTTCTCTTTCTCCAAATCTATGATTTTGTTGGAAAGCTTCTGCATCATTTTTGCCATATTTTCAAAATCTGGCGATTTCTCTTCCATAGGCTTAGTAAACAATAAGGCTTTCCTTCCCGCACCTTTCTATCCTGACTATTCTGGATAATCTTCGATGTTTTCTCTTTCAGCCTCCACTACTTCTGCGTCTGCATAGGTTTCTGCCAAAGTAGGCTTGGCCCTTATTTTGGCAAACATGGCCAACTCAGGGCCTAAAGCTAAAGTATAATATTCAATCAGGACCTTGTCCGAAGGTTTATTTGCTTCAAAAAAATTCTTGAGATATGCTACAAACCTTTGTGTGAAACTGTGCACCTTTTCCTTTCTCTCTTTCTTCAAGGCGCATAGTCCTTTCATCAGAGCTGCATGAGTCTTCTGAGTCACATATTTACTCCTAAAGATCCTTTCAAAGGTATCCCAATTAGGGATATAGTTTGCAGGCAACCCTAAGTACCATGATGCTGCATCTCCTTTCAGGGCATGCAGGAACAATTTGCAGACTACATCTTCATACTCCCCATCCCTTAATCCTTCTATTTCCAAGTAAAAATTTGTAGGTGGTCATCTACTAATATCCTCTCACTCGGGTTGAACTTGGGCAACATCTTGTCAAAGGCTTGAGATAGATCATTTAATGGAGGTTTCAGGTTTAAAGGTGATCTGGCTCTCCAAGCAGGTGGTGGATTATGTGGGTTAGGTGCTGGATTGGCGTTAACGCCTGCCATGAGTCTGGGTGGAGAGTGAGGAGGTGAGAAAACAAGAGTGTGAGTGGGAGAACTACGAGGAGTATATGGGCCTTCTTGATTCAAAGGCAGTACAACTTCTTGTAAGGTTGTTTCCACAAGTTCTTCCCAATCCCCAACCAGCACTCAGTCTTCCAATATAGGACGATCTTTTATTTTATATTATCTTTTGGGCGATTCAGGAATGATAGGAAATCCTCCAATATTCTTCACATATGCCCTGGTGTGTCTTCTCATGTTATTAACAACCTCGTTGTCAACAGAAAACAAATGGTCTTTACTCCTTTCTTCTGGAATCGGATTATGAAGCCCACTACTTTCAGAACTATTACCGGTGGAATAATCTTGGGAAAACGGGTTTCCTTGGCCATCCATGCACTGGCGGCCCTCCTTCTAGCACCAGAAAATGTTGAGTCCTGGAAAATTATAGGCAACAACAGCAAGGAATTATCCCCAGTCAACGTTCCCAACTAACCCGTGACTTTTTGGTATAGGGAATCCGTTCGGTTTGCAGTCCGGCTACCGTAGGTCAAGTAACAAAAACAAAAGGTTTTACTGGTTATGACCTGGTCCACCGTGTATATTTTTTGTATTTTTTGACTTGAAGTATGATATGCACATGCCTAATTAACAATGCAGGGTGATCAAGATGCAAAGAGTAGTCACAAAGTGATGCGCAGGTTCTTACCTCTCGTCTTAGCACTCACAAGCATCCAAATCATGCAAGAAAATAAATACTAACTAAACTATCTCTAGAGATCTGGGTGTTAATTCATGAGTAATGCACCCTTGTTCATGTGTTATGGCAAATCACAGATAACCTCTCTTATAACCAAACATATAAACAAGAATAAAAGTATACATGATAAGATAGCTCATCAACAGTTAAAACTACCATTACTCATAGTGGAAAAGACATCATAAGGGTACTGAAGAACATTCAGACAAGAACATAGGTTCAAGAAATTAGAACGCTCTTACAATTAATGAGACACAACTGAAGACGAAATAGTTCACATTCAACCTTACTCATTTAATCATATTGACATATTCCACAGAACACTTCCTCCAACAGGTAAAATTTGCAATCTCTAGTTGTAAAACAAAATAGTTCCTCTTAGAAGCATTAAGTGACAAGTTTTTCCATGGGGAAAAATCCCCCGTCAGTTCTAAATTTCACATATTTAAGCTAAAACAATTGACCCTTGGGATTCCCACAAGCATGCGACCTTTCAGTTCCCCAAACGCTTCATATCTCTCTATATTTTTTGTATGCACTCATGAACCATTTGGTAACTGATCAGTTTTTAGGTCTGCGCCTTTGTAGCTACTACTTTTGTCTTCTACTCCACTTGTCCTCCTTGTGATCCTACTAGTTTCGACTCTACCTTCACCAAACTACCCATCTCCCTTTGTGCTTCCATGGTTTGACCAATCTCCGGAAACCACCTGCAATCAAACGATGTACATCATTCATCGGGATTACATTCAAATCATATCAACTAAAATGGCTAAGTGTTAAGAGAGGCCATGTACAGCGTTATTGCCACAAGGATTAACTACTTCATCTACCTATGGGTTCGAAGGAAAACACCCATGACAGGAAACAAGAACTCATCGGATGCTCGGAGCACTGGCATCGGAAGCTAAAAGCCCTGCCCCAGCCACAACGACGAAAGAGAAAGAGGTTATGGACATGCAACCGGAGGGCGGGAAAATTCCCAATCGGGAATCGAAAGGAAATTTGGCATCGGAATCAAAAATATTTGCACATCTGCAACGGTGGAAGAGAAAATACTACGGACCCACGACTAAAGGCAGACTCGCATCGATGGTCGGAGCAATTTACACATCGGGTGCTTAACTGCTTTGCGAGCCGCAACGGTGGAAGATGAAAGGACAACGGCCTCCGATCAAACATAAATTTGATGCCCGATCTATAAAAAATATTAAGTGTTTTGGACCACTCTTAAAATTTAACAACGGTCACGAGCCTGTTTCACCTTCGAAACAACAGTTTCATCAAGGACCAAAATCTGATTCATCCACGACTAGCAATCCAAGCTCACATCTACGACCCACCAAAATCTCAAACAAAGACAACTTATGAAACAGGCCGAGAGTCAATTTTTAGAAATCACCCAAAACTAGAGCATGACCAAGGATTCATGGATCCAAACGATTAAAAACAACTCTAAATCATTTGGAGGGGACCAAAATTTAAGAGAATTGGGGAAAACAGTTGCGACCTCAACAATTGGCAACTACCTGGTGAACCTAGACCTCTGGACAATTTCTTCCTTGAGTAACAGACTGTTTGATAATAAAACCACGATGTTGAATTCTTCTAGATATATGGATTTTCCAAAGGAAATACATGTACTTCTAAACATTGAGGGTAGTCCAATTTAGGAAAATGGAAACCAATATTTCAAAGTCAAGATAACTCTTTCGAGGCAAGGAGTATGAGTTTCATTTTTACCTCTGTCTTTGGGTAGCCTCCAGCTTGGACACCACAGGATCGTAACATCTGGTAAACAGAAATATTCATTTGTTCCTCATTCCCATGCCATTTTGCACTTTTTTGTGCTTTTGGACTTTTGTCCTTTGAGTCTTCCTCATGCCTTTCTTTCTGAATTTTATTCAGGCTCCTCTATCCATAGTGTCCTTTTGTGTGAGAGATGTATTTAATTTTCAGCTCACGGACGGAGAGGAACTTTTGGCAATTTTATACTCATATGATTTGGTACTTTGTTTTGATATACATTGCTTCCTTAGGAGTTTTGACTCTTTTAAACCTTTTGGCTTTCAATTATTGGCATGGGATCATTTATATATAATATACTGTTTACCCTACTTCCTTTCCATGGGTCTTTTGCTGTCACCCCCTATGACATTTTTAAGTGTCAGAGGGATGGAGCCTCGAAATAGTATTCTAGACCCTTTAATCTTGAGTTACTTTATAGGGATTAAGCAGGAATTCAGTGCGTTCATAGCCATTTAGTAAAACTACTAAACTAGAATAAATTCCATCAAACAAAACCATAATACACAGTCTTATAATCAAGGATTTTAGTCAGTCTAGAAATCTAATGCTCTCCATGCAACCAAAGCTTGCTATTTTTTATTAAAGTCAAACAGAAAATTTAAACTAAAACAAAACTAAACTTCATGACTGAAAGACTAAAAAAGATGACCAAACCAGATTATTTATATACAAGACAACAGAACTCAAACAGGGCTCAGGAAAATTAATGCTTGAGAACCAAACCATTCACTGGTAAGTTCTCTTCCCACCCCTGGAGATCTTGCAACTTATAAGTAGAAGGGCCAAGCTTTGCTGCGATCTGAAACAGGCCTACCCACAACTGCTGGAATTTAGTATGCTTTCCTTTCTCATCATGGGGGTGATCCCATTTGAGAGCCAAATCTCCTACCTCAAAATATTTTGTTCCTACCTTATGTTTGTCGAACCATCTCTTTATCACCTCTTGATGTTGCTTGAAGCGCTCTTTGCCTTTAGATAGAGCTTATTCCGCTTTCAGGAGATTATAGATCCTTACTTGCAAAACTTCATCATCTGATCCTCTAGACTCTTGAGCTATCATGGAAGAAGGTAGCATGATATTGGGAGGAAGAATGGCTTCTTTACCGTAAACAAGGGTATATGGAGAGACTCCTATTGAAGACTTAGGGGTGACTCTATTATCCCAAAGGGAATTTGGTAGCGCTGAGTGCCAACTCCTCTGGTTCTCTATTACAGGCTTTTTTAAAATTCTAATCAGATTTTTGTTAGAGGATTCAGCCAGGCCATTTCCTTGTGGATAGTAATTTGTAGAATAATGCAATTTTATTCCTTTATCATGAGAAAAAGAAGTTAATTTAATTGATGAAAAGTATTTAGCGTTATCAAAGACTAACGAAACTGGAACTCCAGACCTGGTCATGATATGATCTTGTAGGAAACTGATGACCGCGTCTTCATTTATCTTGTGCAGCGGGATAGCTTCGACCCAGCGAGTGAAATAATCGGTCGCGGTCAGAATGTACTTGTGATGTAGGGAGGAATTTGGTTTTATTTCTCTAATAATATCCAACTCCCATTGCTCGAATGGCTCCATGATCGTCACAAGCTTTAGGAGTGCTGCTGCTTTAGGTTGTCTCCCACTACACCTTTGGCAAATATCGCACTTCCTGACATGTGCGTGTGTAAATTTGAATAGAATAGGACAATAGTAACTGGCTCTGAGGATTTTTTGGGCTGTAGTATCTCCTGAATAATGTCCCCCAACAGGCCCGTCATGCAAATCTGTCATTACTTTCTTCGCATCTTCTTTCTCTAAGCATCTAAGAAGCACTCCATCATAATTTTTTCTGAATAATACTCCTTCAACAATTTGATAGGGAGCTAATTTAAGACGCAGCACTCTTCTTTGCTTAGAATTCCAATGTTCTGGCAACAGTCCCATTTGCAGGTAATGCACAAGGTCCCTATACCAAGAATCAGGAGCTGTGAACAAAGGGCATACATCCATCAAATGTAGTTCGGCCTCATCTTCCTAGGCATGTTCGTTATTGTTCCCATTTTTCGTCATCAGTTTGCACAGTCCCTTTCCTTTAACTATAGAAGCTGGCTTAAATTTGAGGTCGTACTCTTGAAGAGCTATTACCAAATTTCCCCTTCTTTCTCCTAACTCCTTCTGTACAAAAAGGGACCTTACAGCTGGGTATGGTACGATCACCTTGGTTCGATTTTTTAATATATAAGGCCTGAATTGTTTCACTGCTTTGAATACTACGTAATATTTTTTATCAATGGCTTGGTAATTTAATTCATCCCCTTGCAGACTAGTGATCATGAAAGATATTGGGAATTCATCCCCCCCATCTTCCTTTTGGGTAAGCACAGCTACCAGTGAATCATCGGATGCAAAGGTATACAAAATAAATTCTTTGTCGAAATCTGGGTTTTTTAGGGAGGGTGCATGTGCAACAGAAGTCTTGATTTTGCTGAAGGCACTCTTTTCAATCTCAGTCCATTTGAATTGTGCATTTTGCTTCACCATTTTCTACAGAGGCTTGACAATCTGAGCAAAATCAGGCTCAAATATTCACACGAAGTTAATTGTTCCCATAAATGATTGCATCCCCTTTTTATTCTGGGGCAAGGGAATCTGTTCAATGGCCTTGATCCTTTCCGGATCAATAGAAATTCCCTTCTTTGAAACTATGTGACCAGTAACTTACCCTCCGTGACATCAAACACACATTTTCTAGGATTGAGTGAGATGCCATATTTCCGACACCATTCAAAAATTTGCCTTAGATGGAACGTGTGTTCTCCTCTCCTTTTTGAGAATATTGTAATATCATCGAGGTATATCACCACACTATGTCCAATAAAACCACAGAAAGCTATGTCCATAGCCCTCTGGAATGTGGCTCCAGTGTTTATAAGCCTGAAGGGCATTCTTCTGTACGTGAAAGTTCCCCATTTGGTCCTGAATGTTGTCTTCAATTTGTCTTCTTTAGCTACTAACACTTGATTGTAGCCCGAGAATCCGTCTAGTAACGAAAATAGTTTAGACCCTGATACCATTTGTAGCAGTTACTCCATGGGTGGGACAGGATAGTTATCTTTGTCTAAAGCATGGTTTAAATTTCTAAAATCCACCCATAGCTTGATCTCTCCATTTTTTTTCCTTACCGGTACCAGATTCAAGACCCATTCTGAGTGTCTGACCTTAAAAATAATTCTAGCATCCAATAATTTCTTAACTTCACTCTGAATCAGCGGTTCCAATTTTGGATGCATTTTTCTTAAAGGCTGTTGATACGGTTTGATGCCAGCTCTAATGGGAATAACATGCTTGATGGTGCTGGTTTAATATGTTTTCAAATCTTCATATGTCCAGGCAAAAACATCTTTATATGGTTTGAACAAACTGACGAACTTGTCTCTTTCTTCTAGTGAACAACATTTGCCGAGATTCACGTATTTGGGATTTGTCTCAGTCCCTAAATTTATCAGTTCAAACTGTAGAGTTGAGGTGCGAGTCTTCACGTTTGCTGGTTTTTTGAACTTTTCATTAAGATCGAACATTCTTTCTAAGGTTCTGACTCCTCTTGGGATGAAATTATCATATTTCATCTCGGCCTGATGTTCTTCATCATCTATAATCACCCCTTTAAATACCTCATCATTTGTTAAGCATTCTATTATATGCTGATCATCGTCGAACACTTGCAAGTTGGTGATCATATCAGGGACCGACGACCTAAAAAGCAATTCAACAGAGCATCGATTATTAGTAGGCACAAGTCTAGCAGCGGATGTGGCCAACAAGTTAGCTGCTGCATTTTTAAGTCTGGGAATTGAAACAATATTAAATGCGTTAAAACATTTGAGCAGATCCCATACCTCATTTTGATAAGCTTTCAGGTGAGGGGACACACAATGTATTTGGTTCCGGATCTGTTTAACAATTATTTCAAAATATCCAAAAACTTTGAGATTACTTACCTTTAATTCGATTGCTTTCCTCAAACCTTGCACCAATGCTTCATACTCAGTCATATTATTCATACATTCAAACTCTAATCTACAGGAAATGAAATGTTTATTATTCTTGGGTTCGATCAGGACACAGCTAGCCCCTGACCCTTCTAACGTCTTAGAGCCATCAAAAAAGAAATTCCAAAAATCGCTAACTACTGCATGAGAATCTATTCCTACCACTAAGTTTACTATGTTACAGTCGATTTCATCAGCCTGTGAAAATCGAAGGAGATCAGGCTAGGTTTCTAATGTGTTACTGGCTTCTTCTGCTTGGTAATTTTGCAGCTCCAACTCAATGAAATAATTTCCCAACACAGAATCCATTGGTTCGTTCTTCTCCTTGATTTGAGTAACGTTGTATTTCATGCGAGGCTCCCTCAAAATATTGATTTATTTCAGACTTCCTTTATACGGCAGCCATAGATGCGACCAATCAGAAGCAAAATATCCATTTAGTTTGGTCGACCAATCTCTGCTCAGGAGAAGACCATACGCGTCTGGTATATCAGCCACCACAATATTAATGGCTTGGCACACTTTATCATTTGATGCCAAACGAACTAGGACATCCTCCATCTCACCAATTATCTTTACATCCATCCTGTTCAACTACACAACCCTCCACGTGGATGGCTTACGCTGCCCATTTATCTTTTTACAGATTGATATTGGCATGACATTAACGGATGCCCCTGAGTCTACCAGACAATTATGTACATTGTGATTGAAAATTTCAAATGTGAGGAGGAAAGGTGGTTGTTTGCTCTTAGACTTACCTCCAATGCTGGTTTCTCCGATTTCTTCTTCTTCCTGAGGTTGATTGACAGTGGGAAGCTTCTCATCCAATGCTTCAAGTGCTTTTAATAGTCTTTCCTTTTGTTGCGGCACTTTACACATTTCAAATAGTGAAACGTTTGCCCTCGCCTTCTTAATATCTTCCACGATGTCATAATCCATCTGCAATTTAGTAGAATGTGGCTTATCAACTTTCATTTTCTCTTCAGTGAGCTTGGCGAACGTATCAGTCTGCCTAGGATCCTAGCTGGTAATTGTGAATTCAGGAATTTTATCAGTTGCAGAATTATTTTGAAATTTCTTAACATTCTTTTGCAGCCTTTTGATCTTTGGGAGAATGAGACTGTTTTCTTTAATTGGCCCTTGGCTCCTTGTTGTCACATTGGTTTCCATGACGTCCTTGTAGCCCTAATTATTTTATTCTTCTGCATCAAATAATGAAACATAATTCCACAAAACCATGGCTTCCTCTTCTTGTTCCTTCGTTGAAGTAGTATTTTCTTTTCTTTCTTCTTCTCCATCTTCTGTTAACTTGGAATCCAACAACTGATTCATAACCAACGTCATTGAGTTTATCCATTGAGGACAATTCTTTTCGGAGTGTGGTTGTTGGTGGAAAGTGCAAAAGTTTTCCATTCCTACCTCTGTTAGATTCATCGATGCAACATTGTGAGGAGGAGGTTGAGACTGATTGTAATCCTCTCTTTTCTTATAATAGGGCTTATAGAACTTTTGTGTTTCCTTCTCTTTATCCAAATCTATGATTTTGTTGGAAAGCTTCTGCATCATTTTTGCCATATTTTCAAAATCTGGCGATTTCTCTTCCTTAGGCTTAGTAAACAATAAGGCTTTCCTTCCCGCACCTTTCTCTCCTGACTGTTCTGGATAATCTTCGATGCTTTCTCTTTCAGCCTCCACTACTTTTGCCTCTGCATAGGTTTCTGCCAAAGTAGGCTTGGCCCTTATTTTTGCAAAAATGGCCAACTCAGGGCCTAAAGCTAAAGTATAATATTCAATCAGGACCTTGTTCGAAGGTTTATCTGCTTCAGAAAAATTCTTGAGATATGCTGCAAACCTTTGTGTGAAACTGTGCACCTTTTCCTTTCTCTCTTTCTTCAAGGTGCATAGTCCTTTTATCAGAGCTTCATGAGTCTTATGAGTCACATATTTACTCCTAAATATCCTTTCAAAGGTATCCCAATCAGGGATAGAATTTGCAGGAAACCCGAAGTACCATGATGCTACAGCTCCTTTAAGGGTATGCGGGAATAGTGTGCAGACTATATCTTCATACTCCCCGGCCCTTAATCCTTCTATTTCCAAGTAAAAACTTTGTAGGTGGTCATATACTAATATCCTCTCACTTCGGTCGAACTTGGGAAACATCTTATCAAAGGCTTGAGGTAGATCATGTAATGGAGGTGTCAGGTTTAAAGGTGATCTGGCTCTCCAAGCAGGTGGTGGATTCAGTGGGTTAGGTGGTGGATTGGCGTTAACACCTTCCATGAGTCTGGGTGGAGAGTGAGGAGGTGAGAAAATAGGAGTGTGAGCAGGAGAACTACGAGGAGTATATGGGACTTCTTGATTCAAAGGCAGTACAACTTCCTGTAAGGCTGTTTCCACAATTTCTTCCCAATCCCCAACCAGCACTGAGTCTTCCAATATAGGATGATATTTTCTTTTATATTCTCTTCTGGGAAATTCAGGAATGATCGGCAATCCTCCAATATTCTTCAAATTTTCCTTGGTGTGTCTTCTTAGGTTATTAACAACCTCATTGTCAATAGAAAACAATTGTTCTTTACTCCTTTCTTTTGGAATCGGATTATGAAGCCCACTGCTTTCAAAACTATTACCGGTGAAATAATCTCAGGAAAACGGGTTTCCTCGTCCAGCCATGCACTGGCGGCCCTCCTTCTAGTGCCAGAAGCTGTTGAGGTCTGGAAAATCGCAGGCAACAATAGCAAGGGATTCTCCCCATTCAACATTTCCAACTAGCCTGTGACTGTTTGGTATAGGGAATCCATTCAGTTTGTGGTCCAGCTACCGTAGGTCAAGTAACAAAAACAAAAGGTTTTACTGGTTACGGCCCGGTCCACCGTGTATATTTTTTGTATTTTTTGACTTAAAGTATGATATGCACGTGCCTAATTAACAATGCAGGGTGATGAAGATGCAAAGAGTAGTCACAATATGATGCGCAGGTTCTTACCTCTCGTCTTAGCACTCACAAGCATCCAAATCATGCAAGAAAATCAATACTAACTAAACTATATCTAGAGATCTGGGTATTATTTCATGAGTAATGCAACCCTATTTAGGTGTTATGGAAAATCATAGATATTCGTTCTTATAACCAAACATATAAACATGAATAAAAGTATACATGATAAGATAGCTCATCAACAGTTAAAACTACCATTACTCATAGTGGAAAAGACATCATAAGGGTACTGAAGAACATTCAGACAAGAACATAGGTTCAAGAAATTAGAACGCTCTTACAGCTAATGAGACATAGCTGAAAACGAAATAGTTCACATTCAACCTTGCTCATTTAATAACATTGACATATTCCACAGAGCACTTCCTCCAACAGGTAAAATTTACAACCTCTCGTTGTAAAACGAAATAGTTCCTCTTACAAGCATTAAGTGACAAGTTTTCCATGGGTAAAAAGCCCCCGTAAGTTCTAACTTTCACATGTTTAAGCTAAAACAGTTGACCCTTGGGCTTCCCACAAGTGTACGACCTTTCAGTTCCCCAAATACTTCATATCCCTCTATCTTTTATGTATGCACTCATGAACCATTTGGTAACTGATCGGTTTTTAGGTCTGCACCTTTGTAGCTACTGCTTTTGTCTTCTACTCCACATGTCCTTTTTGCAATCCCCTACTGGTTTTGGCTCTACCTTCACCAAACTACCCATCTCCCTTTGCGCCGCCGTGGTTTGACCAATCTGCGGAAACCACCTACAATCAAACGATGTACATCATTCATCGGGATTGCATTCAAACCATATCAACTAAAATGGCTAAGTGTTTAGAGAGGCCACGTACAATGTTATTGCCACAAGGCTTAACAAACGCTGGCACCACTACTTCATCTACCTATGGGTTCGAAGGAAAACACCCATGACAGGAAACGAGAACTCATTAGATGCTCAGATCGTTGGCATTGGAAGCTAAAATCCCTGCCCCAACCACAACGGCGGGAGAGAAAGAGGTTACGGACATGCGACCGGAGGGCGGGAAAATTCCCAATCGAGAATTAGAAGGACATTTGGCATCGGAAGCTGAAAGCTTTGCACAGCTGCAATGGTGGAAGATAAAATACTACGGACCCGCGACCAAAGGCAGACTCGCATCGGCGCTCAGAGCAATTTACACTTCGAGTTCTTAACTGCTTTGAGAGCCGCAACGGCAGAATACGAAAGGACAATGGCCTTCGATCAAACATAAATTTGACGCCCGATCTATAAAAAATATTAAGTGTTTCGGACCACTCAAAAAAATTAACAATGGTCGCGATCCTGTTTCACCTTCGAAACCGCGGTTTCTTCAAGGAGCAAAATCTGATTCATCCACGACTAGCAAACCAAGATCACATCTATGACCCACCAAAATCTCAAACAAAGACAACTTATGAAATAGGCCGAGATTCAATTTTTAGAAATCACCCAAAACTAGAGCATGACCAAGGATTCATGGATCCAAACGATTAAAAACAACTCTAAATCATGAGGAGGGGACCAAAATTTAAGAAAATTGGGGAAAACTGTTGCGGCCGCAACAACTCGTTTCTTTGATTTTACCTCCACCGACTGGTTAAGCTTCCAGTCCCTATGGATCCTATGTTGATAACTCCTGTGTCGCAGAGATGTCCTATTTTTTTATATCGAGTCTATGCTTCCTCCATTTAGTCACCATTCACCTTTATGCTCTTGTTCGAAGGAAGTTGAAACCTGAGTCAACCATTCCTCAGTTTTCTTGAATTTGCATGTCAGGCATTCCCGATACTATTAATAGTTCATGCACATATTTTTCAAGTCCTTCCACATTATACAACATTGCTAAGTACCTCGTGTTGTTTGATGGGGGATGCCTTAATGCCCTCCTTCCAGCGGATTCCATCGCATCGACTTGAGATCATTTATTTTGGGATAGGAGTCTAGAATCATTTGAGTGCCTTGAGACTTACAATCATTAGTGGTAGGTTCTCTTGCCATCGACATTTTTGGGAATACATCAATTTCCCCTGATCAATGGATTCTTCTAAGTGTTCGACCTCAACACATTTATTCACACTTGTTAGATTGTACTCTAGTACCTTGATTCCCATTTTTATTATTGGTGGGTGATCTCGCATCTGTTAACGGTATACATCAATGACTAGTAATCAGATGATGGACTACTATGTTTGACCTTGACACCTCTATTCACATAGTAGGACATGTACTCGCAATGGTTTTTGTACAGTACTTTCCATATTGGTGGCATTCCACATATGCTACCTCCTTGATTCTGCCAGTGTTCATTAGATGTCAGCTCTCATGACATGATTCCAGTGTATGTCAGATATTTTCAGCCATTATGGAGATCTTTACCTTTTCTATATTGTTGGGCCCTAGAATTGTCCTTTTTTCCATCACTTATCGACATATCTTTCATCCATTTTCTTACCATTATTTCCCATTTATCATTCCATTTTCCATCCATTTGTTGTAGCTGTGCGTAAAATAGCATGCTACTTCCATTGATGTTTTAAGTGGTTAATAATGATTATTTTCCTTTATCTTTGATGAATTAAGGACTATAATGCATAATTTTACTAATGATGGTTTGTGGAGTGATTTTTCACGTATAGAACGCTCATAGCCATCTGTTACAGCCTTAACCGAAAATGCATGCCACATAAGAACACCTTGCTTCACGTCTTGATTTGAGGGTAGATGGAAATGAATCTCAAAAATCTGAGACATGGGTTTTGTGCGTAACATCCTCATTTACTTGAATTTATAGGAAATTGCCAAAAACATCCATGATTTACAATATGCAGGTGGTTATTCAAGAGGGTATTTTCCATATTTACTGTTGCGGCAGGTTCCAAAGTTGCCAGCAGTTACAGCCGTGTTTCAGCTATTATAGATCACAAGTTGGGGGTTCAGTTCCTCATTTCCATGAGATAATTTTATGTATAAATATGTAATCAATATCATTGAGAAGGGATATGGAGGAATAGGATAGAACACAATGTTATGATGTAGGATTTGATCCACATCTATTGTAATCCTTCCATTATGATAATACATGCTGGAAATTCCTTAATTCTAGAGTTGTAGACTTTCATTGTGGAGATCCAGCTCTGCTCAATGGATTAAGGTCCCTCTTCCCTGAGCAGATGCTGGTAGTGTTGATTGTAGGAGTTTTATTTTGTAGATCTGTTATTTGTTAATTCATGTTTTCATGCATTAGATTGATCATAGATTTTTTTATTATTTAGTTCATGCTTTCATTAGATTTATCATAGGTTTTTTTCCTATTAATTCATCTTGATAGATCGTTGGACAACTTAACATTGCTTCCAGGTTTATGAATTTAGATCTTGTTTCATAAGAATTGATTCTGTTAAAGTGTGATTAGATTTACAGTTTGGATTTATGAATAGGTTTGAGTATTGATTTACTTTCAAGAAGTTGTGACCCAGTTTACAAATAGTTTCGATTGCATACCAATACATCAACAGTGGCAGGTACAAATTATGCTTGCATATATCTTGCATGATAGCTTTGAAATAAAAGACTTCCTTGGGTTGATAATTTATGTTTAGCACTCTGCATGTTAATTTTTAAATAACTGGCATATAGTGGGCACAACATTTTGGCGCCGTTGTTGGGGAAGTTATTAATTGTGCAAAAGTACATCTGACATTGTTTTGTAGATGCATTGTTAAAGTAGGGCACGTAGGTTGCATTATTATATTTCAATTTATTGAATTTATTTTGAGTGTGAATTTTCTATCTTTACATTCAGCTTTATTTCATTTTCAATCTTTGCAGCATAAATCTTATCATTCCCCTTAGTGATGTTGTAAGCACCACCCATTCTACTAACAAGTTGACAGGAACATTCAAAGGAGGAGCCTCAAGATAGCACATAAAGAATATAATGAAGAGATGTCAGGTAAAAAAGATGCAGAATTTGTTACCTTCAAATTTCCCATCAGAGATTCGAGAGGAGTGGCACCAACGAAAATAATTCCCCCACATGTTCTACCAAATTTTCACGGTTTGGAAAATGAAGACCCTGATGTATTTTTATTTAAATTTGAAGTACTTTGTAGAGGATATGGTTATTTTGATAATGATCAAAATTTGAATGTGTTTCCCCTTACTCTAAAAGGAATAGCCCTCTGATGGTTCATGAGCCTCGGTGGGAATTGTATACAAACTTGGGAAGACATGAAACATGTGTTCTTGAAAAGGTACCAATATTATTGCAGGGTCAATGAAGACATATTTGAAACGACACAAGGAGAAGAAGAGAGTCTAGAGGAATACATAGAACGCTTTCAATATAACCTCCAAAGATCCAAATAGAGGAAACTGGGGAATGATACCTTAAAAACACTTCTACTCAAGGGAATCCAAGTTGAATATTTAGAAGTATTAAATCTGATGGGAACAAGTAATGTATTTCATTTATCATATGATGATATTTGTGAGTTATGTAGAAGGTATTTGAGAGGAAAATTCAAGACCGGTAAGAATTCTAAGGAACTTTTATCCTTATTTTTGAAATCTACTGCAAAAACATGAGTTTTACGAGCTGAAATCAGTAATGTATTTAAAAATCCTAAAGATGATTCACAATTGGGTGTTTTGCAGGAGGAAATAAGAGAAGCAAGGGATTTCCCTTTGGATAGTCTTAAAAGTTGTGGTATATGTGAATTGAATCACTCCACAAATCAGTGTCCCTCCTTACCAAGGATGAAAGAAACATACCAAAGATATCTGGGAGTTGCCAACTCATTGCAATAGTCATGTCAACCATGTCCTACATATATGGTTCAAAATTATATCCCTCCATTTCCTTACTCTCATACTCAACCATTGAATACTCTTCCACCATGGTAGTTGTTGCAGCCTCAATTTAACTCTTACCTACGTTATCCACAAGGTTGGAATGGCCTATCTTATGATCACATGGCCACTCTCCCTCACGGTGCAACACAGCTTGGTCCTTCAATATCAACCTCACAAATCAATCATCTACATCAGCCACATCTATTTTCTCATCAAACACCTTGGTATCCAACACAATTTCCTATCCAATCCACCCTCCACCCTAACTATAATAAAATAGTATAGTATGCTTACAGTGCTGACTCTGCAAAATGTTCCTACATTTCCCTCTTGTTCTACCTCACCTACACCGCTGCAAAAAGGCTGTGCGTTGTTGCAACAAATCCATATGAGGCCTGAACATGTTTTAAATCCAAGATTTGCAGATGGGGCTTCTTCTAGTCCTCATAATAAAGCATACAAGATCAATAAGAAACACATAATATTTGATGGAGAACAACCATTGGAACCAAAAGCATCATTCACATCATTAGATCCAAAACTCTTATGCATTGAGGAAGATCAGTTTAATAAGGATCTTCATGGTGTAACATCCATGAGCAATCAAGGGAACAAAGACTATATTGAAGCTTGGTTTCAATCCGTGTTGGGATTTAGAGCAGACCCGGGTTTTATACCATTGACTTCGCACCAACAAACAGACCCACAGTGTTGGCCCTTTCAGCAACAACCTACGAACAGGTTGCAGTCTCACCCGAAACAACTATGGGATGCTGTAGAACCAGGTTTCTACAAGCAAAAGAGGGATATTACTGTACCTTTAGCCTTAACAACAAATATTTATACCAAACAGAGCTTCGATATTCACTTAATTAGCTTCTCAGTTAGATAAAAGACGTTTCTTGCTTAACCCTTAACTGGGAATTCACAGCAAAGTTAATATTAACAGTTATCTTACTTTATCAATTATCTAATTATCAATGCATAAAATAACACCATAACAAAAACTACACAAAAGAACCACAACACAAGATATAATGTGGTTCACCCCCAATGTAGGGGCTACGTCCACAAAACTGCGCTTTTATTTCACTTCTTACAAAACAACAGTTCTGATCTGTGCACTCAGCAGCAGATTCGCCCTTCAAGTTTAACTGCGCACTTAGCTGCAGTTCCTTTCTTACAATCTCTAAGCTGTGCACTTAGCTGTAGTTTCTTTCCTTACAAAACCCTCTGTGCACACAGCTGCAAAGGTCATTCACGCACACAGCTGGGACTTGACCTTAAAACCCAAAAAAATAGATCTATCTTCTTCACATTAGATGATCCTCATTTCATTAGATGATCTTGACATATTTACATGAGTGCCTATTTATACAAGTGCACTATTACAAAATCATGGGCTTACACCCGAATTTTATGGAAAATTACAAAAAATAGGGCTTTGACTCAACCCCGACACCCCTAAGACTATTTTGAGTCGCAACTCCGCTTACAAGATTCCACAAAAACCGTGGAGTTACCAAATTTAGGTACCGTTAAGGCGCACGCCCCAATAGGCCCCTAAGACTCACCAGTGTCCCGTCCCCGGACACTCTGCTACTTGTCTAGTGGGAGAATATTGTTGGTGAAGATAGTAAACTACTGTCGGCTGCTTGCTCCTTCTCTACTAGCCGCTTTTGCACTCTGTCGAGTTCTGTATCGGTCTGCATCTTTGTAACCATCATCTTTAATTGTCATGTCTTCCTGCTCCCTTATATGCCTGTCATCATCCTCATCCCTTCTTCTACTTATACCACGGCCGCAGCTTGCTTGATCCTTCATCCTTTCATCCTTAGCAGAATACCTATGTTTCTTATGATGCTGACTTCCTTCGCACTATTTATGATGGTCATGGGAATCATTGGGCCTTCTAGATCTATCAACGACTCCATCCCTCGAACTACCTCCCGTTCATGTCCTATCGAACATTTGACCATCCACAACTTTGGGTCCTTAACAAATGGTACCCCTGTCATTGCATGCCAATGTAGTTTTGCATAAGAAAAACAACATGCCTTCATTCTACTGAGCTAGGAGGATACATCTCAGGAACCTCCGAGGTTTTTCCTGAGTGTTTGTGCCTTTCTTCGTTCCATTTAGAGCGAACTTCTCCCTTAAATTTCTTCCTGGTTGAACATGTCTGCGTAGGTGGATGCAGCACTGGGGGATTTTAGATGCAGGTGGATTGCTGATAAGGTTCTGCAGACCTCTCTCCCTGAACTCTCGTAACAATTCCTCGACTTCACGATCATTTGACATGGTCTTAACTGTAAACTCAAGAAAATGCGTAATGCATAATTCGCAGGCCTATGTGGCTTCTTATAGAATCCCATGACAAAATATACCATCATGGTGCATTAAGGTCACCAAATCTGATGGAGGGGCGGTAAATCCTATTCACACGGTGCTGGATTTTCCCCAAAATCTCATCATTACAAGCAGTTAAGGCAGCTCACATGCCGGCACCGCCAAATCTAGTTTGTCCCATCAGTCACATTTTAGGCTGCGATAGACCTTTCTTCTTCGACACAACCACTAACTTCAGCTGCTTCCCAATGAGTACCTTCGACACAATATTGACCTTCGACCCATCCTGACCCAAGCGTCAACTGAACTTCGACCTTCGAACTTTGAAATACTTCGTAGCTTTGAGAACAGCTTCATTATAGTCTAGTACCCAATTTCAACTGTTCTTGGTACTTAGACTCTCCTTCTTGTTGTTACTTCTGATTAGGGGGTCCAGGCTTGTCCCTATACTTCTTTAATCTACTTCCATTCACCATGGAAGGTAAAAATTTTCCATTCAATTTAGCTAACTGGACTGCACCACCATCGGTAAATTCCTAAACTATGTATGGTCCTTTCTAATGTGTTTTGAATTTACCTGGGAACTTCATGAATTTACTGTCGTACAAGAGCACAAGATCACCAATCTAGAATTGCTTCTTCTTAATGTGTCTATCATGCGACGTTTTTTCTCTAGGTTTCTGTACTTACTGCTGGAAACCTACAATGAATCTGTCTTCCTCTAGTTCTAGCATCTTTGCCAGCCTTTCTTTCAACACAGTTGGGTCATCCATCTCTATGAAGACAGATATTCTGAGGCTAGGAACAATGTACTCCATGGGCATAACAGCTTCTTGTCCATAGACCAGCCTAAAAGGTGTATGGCCTGTCAACTTCTTGTAAGTGGTTCTATAAGCCCATAGTACTGCTAGAATTCTAAGATCCCAATCATTTATGTTAACATTGCAAGCCTTCGTCAGAGCGTGCTCAAGGATCTTGTTAAAGGATTCGATGGTTCCATTTTCTTGAGGATGGTAGGTAGTACTCTTCTGATGATATACTTGAAATTATTCAGTCAATGCTTCAACAGTCTTATTTAGGAAATGTGATCCTTGATCACTCATAAGAACTCTAGGAGACCTAAATCTTAACAAGATATTATCAAAGATGAACTTCGCAGCTGTAGCAGCGCTACAGTTCTTGACTGGCTGAGATTTGGCCCAACAAGTAAGGTAATCAGTTGTTGTAATAATGTATCTTGCTCCATATTTCTTTGCAGGGGGATTGATTGGTCCTACAAAATCAATAGCCCATTTGTCAAATTCTTGTAAAGTTACCTGTGGAACCAAAGGAATCTCATCCCTCCTAGATGGTTTGCCTATCCTTTGACAGATATCGCAGCTGTGGCAATACTCTCTTGCATCCTTATGAATTGTAGGCCACCACAATCCTGCTGTCAAAATATTTTGAGCTGTAGCTTTTCTTGCATAATGACCTCCTACTGCTCCCGAATGTGTCTCAGCCAAGATCAATGGCTTTTCGTGTTCTAGGTGTAGCTAGGGTTTTCACCCTAGCTTGTGCTAATGAGCACCTACTAAGGAATCTGGATTCCTTAGTAGCAGTTCAATGATATATGAATTAAATAATGATAAACTGAAGCAAAAACCAATCTAACTACGTTCTTGAAGCTAAACAGTAAAAGGTAAATAACATGAAACAATACGGTGAAAAGTAAATAATATAAAGCAGAAACGGTAAAGAAATGAATAATGATCTTTATTGATGTTACCTCCAATGAGGAGGTTGATGGATTCCGTTGCGCTGGTCCGATGTCGGTGGTTTCGAGCTCCAAGCTGCTTCTTCTCTTTCTCCGGTGGTGGAAAAGGGCCAAAAAGAGTTCTCAATGGTGAAAGTAGCTTGATGGTAAGCTAGGGTTTCGAGAATAATTTCGGCAGAGGCAGGATGCTTATGATAATGGATATGGAATAATGGGTCTCCATCACTTATTTATAAAACCATGTGGTTTAAGTCAGCTCTTTAGGGTTTTAGCTGTTTAGGGTTTCAGCTATTTAGGGTTTCTTCTTTTTTCCTCATTATTTTATATTTTTTATTCCCTTTTGGATATTTTTGGAGGAAAAAAGGATTTTATAGCCTTTTGGAGGATTTTTAAGCTTTTTGGTGACCTTTTAGATGGTTTTATGGGTTTTTGATGGAGATATGGTAGGAAAGTGGAAAAATGAGCCATGTAATGGGGTAGATGAGGTAGTTAACCATTTTTGGGTGTTAACATTAGGACACATCTGTGCAATATTTCATCTGGTCCCATCTTATATAACTGTCCTGCTATCAAGGTAAAGTCAGCTTCTCTGACCACCAGCTACTTCTTCTGCTGTGTTGTCATCTCAGGGGGTGGAAAACCTGTAGATAAGTACTGAACAATATCCTCAAAATAGTCATCAACCATCTGGATGGCAAACAACTGGGCATCAGGAAGGCCTTCGTCCAAGCTAGTGGGTTCTTCTCCTGACTCAAGCCTCGACAAGTGGTCAAGCCCTAGGTTAAGTCTTCCAGGATTAACTATGATCTCAAAGTCATACTCCTGAAACATAATCAGCCATTTGCATATCTTTCCACCTAACACAAGCTTGTTAACCAAATACTTCAAAGCAGAATGGTCAGTGAACATCTTCAAATGCGATCCTAACGAATAGTGTCGAAACTTCTACAAGACATAAACCATAGCTAGACTTTCTCATTCTGTCGTAGTATAATTATTTTCTGCTGTGGACAATTTTCTACTTGCAAAAGAAATAGGGTGATCAATATTACCTTCACCTGACTAAGCCAATACTACACCTAAAGCAATGCAAGATGCATCGACATGAACATGAAACTCCTTTCCAGTCAGAAAATAGTAGGATAGGGGTAGCTACCTTCTTTTCTTTCAAAATATCCAAGCTTTCCTGACACTCAGGTGTCCATTCAAACTTAATATCTTTCTTCAATTGCTTTTCCATAGGGGTTGTAATCTGAGCATATCCTTCGATGAATTTCCTGTAATATCCAGTATGACCAAGTGTAGTGCAAAGTTGCTTAACAGACTTCGGAGGTGGCAGGTTCACAATGATGGCTATCTTCACAGGATCCACCATCAATCCTTGCTTGCACATAATGTGACCTAGCAGAATTCCAAAAGGTGCACAAAAGATACACTTCTTCAGGTTCAATGAAATCTGATGCTGCCTACACTTATCCAGCATAATCCTTAAGCTAGCTATATGATCTTTCAATAAGCCAAAGATAGTCCAATCATCAAAGTAAACTTCCAAGAACATATGAATGAATTCCTTAAATGCAGATATGACTATTCTGGAAAACATAGCAGGTGCATTCTTCAATCCAAAAGGCATAACTGTATACTGAAACGATCCCATTTCTATAGCAAAGGTTGTTTTATGTTGATCCTCTGGAGCATTTCTGATCTGATGGTAACCTAAAAATCCATCAGTGAAAGAATACACTTCTTGACCTTCGACATTGTCTAAAACTTCATCTGTAAAGGGAGTAGGAAACAGGTCATGTAAGCAGGCATCATTCAACTTCCTGAGATCAACACAGATTCGTATTTCTCCCTTGGTCTTATTTTCTTGTACCACCATGGGGCTGACCCATTCTGACTCTTCGACAGGATCAATGATTCCTGCTGCAAGCATCTTATCTAGCTCCACCCTGACTTTTTCTTTATTCTTAGGGTTCATCCTATAAGGGAACTTCTTCACAGGCTTCGCATCAGGTTTCAAAGGGATTTTTATCACTCCAATATCACCAAGGATACTTTTCATTTCTGAGAAATTCGTCGGCAATAGGTCCTAATACTCATGGAGAAGTTGGGTCACTTTGCTTACTGTTTCTTCATCCCAATAATCTCCAATAGTAGAATACTTAGGAATTTCTTCTGACCCAATGTTTACTTGCCTCGTCTTCAAGGGCTGAGTCACTTATGGTGCTTCAACTACTGGTCCATGTACTTCCCAGTGTCCTTCTGACTCAGGAATGTTTATGTTGCATGGGTCATAATCCTCGTCAATTGCAAGGTTATAGCATTCTACTGCATTAGCTTCATGTTCTTTCCAATCAAGTTGGTACTCGGCTGATTCTTTACCATCAAACACTTAGTGTGGATCAGCCTAACAGCTGCGTCCAAAGCAGGACAAACCTCATTAATAGAAAATTTTAGCACAAAACTATCAACAAGACTATCCCAACTTACAGTACCCTGGCGAAGATCCACTTCTGCATACCAATTCTTCGCGACAGGTTCCAGGGTGTGCACGAACCGATGTACCCATTCTCGCGAGGGATATGCTTCCATGCTTCATAACACTCTTCCAAATGTTCTTGAGGGCTAGTTTGACCATTAAACCTACTTCGCACCTCCTGAGGTTGATCCATGAATCTGAGGCGAAGAAGCTTTTGACAAGCTTCTCAAATCTGAATATACTTCTTATGACCATTCCACCATCTAGCAGTTGTGGCTCTAAATACTGAATCTAGAGTTTCCATTTTTTGTGAATCTAGTACCTGCTCTGAAAATTGCAAAATAAACTCTTCGAGCTCTGTCAAGCCATCAAAAATAGGTAAGATTCTTGTCTATGAGCCAAGCCATCTGAGAGACTTGGTAATTCTTACACATCGATGTCCATGTAGCTCATAAAGTCTATGCTGCCAATTCTCTAGGCCTTCATCTGAATCAGTCATGAAAGAACTATCACACTTCCAATCCATTATACCTTCAGTAGTAGGGTTAACATAGTCTTCCTCTTTAGCTGTGATGTTGTAGATATGATCCAAAACATCCTGATCCTCATCTTTGACTGGCTCTGTGTACTTTTCTCCTTGAGAAGGGTCCAAGGGGACTATGACTCTCAAGCCTTTTCCTTCAAAAGTCATCTATCTATTCTTAAGATTGATTACTGCAGAATTCTCTATTGCCCATTCAATTCCTAGAAAGGATGGATAGGGGTTGCTATCATCAATTATCTCAAACTTCAAAATCTTCTAAGGTACTAACTCCATCAATGTCTATTGGGATGCTAGAGGATCTTCCTAGGGGCACAATCTTCTACTGATTGGCTAATATCAACTATATAGGGGACCATTCAAGGGTAGGTTTTCCCATTTGTTCCCATGTCTGCTTAGTTAAGACATTGACTTCTGATCCTAGGTCTAAAATGATATCAGTCATGTCATACTCTCCTATCTGACCATCATAATCTCATTTTTCTTCCAGTTCTTCTAACTCTATTGATAGTTTTTTCTTTACCAGAGCTTTGATAAGGTTCAAAAGAAGCAATAACTTTCTATAACTCATTTAAAGCATTCTGATTTTGTAAGAGCTTCATACAACTCTGTAAAAATGTTGACAGTGTACTTACTTTCTCTGTCATAGCTTCTTGAGACTGCGACTGCTGTTGATGCTACTGCGCAGGTGCTACTGCTGTGCTCGGATCAACAAAGTCTTTTTTGGCTTCCATAAATGTTTCTTTTTCTCTTCCCACATCGAAAGTTGGAACTTTCTCTGGGGTCTTACGAACCCATGCTTTGTCAGGCTGTTTTTCCTTATTCTGCACTTGTATCGTAGCTCCACTCCTTGTAACAACGTTAATGGTTGGGACAGGTCTTTGCTCTACAGTAATCATCTGAATATTCTGAGGAGGAGCACCATTTCTTTCTTGTATCTTGGCTATCAGCTGCGGGCATTACTCAATGACATGATCTACTTCTTGGCAATATCGACATGTCGTAGTTGGGTTCCGACAATCTCTAGCTAGATGTCCTACCTGGTTACAGTTATAGCACACAACCTGGCCTCGACCTCTTCCAGACATACCACCACGACCACGACCTCCAAAAGTACCTTGAGCTGATGTATTACCACGGTAACCATATCCATCATTTCCTTATGCATCGTTTTGTACCCTATAAGCATCATATCTTTTCTCTCACATAAGGTCAAAGCTGCGACATTCCTCTTCATTGTATCCCACTGACTTACAGAACTTGCAATAGGGATTCTTAGGGACTTGCACATATATTTGTAGAAAATAGCAGTCTTCAGGTCAATGCTGGCCAGTTTTTCTACAAATATCACAATATAGAACATTAGGGTTAAATGGGTTCGGCGCACCAGTATTCAGGTAATTTCTTAGCACAGGCCATTGTTCCTTGTCATGACCTTCTATCGTACATCATGTACACCACACCTATTCATGAATAGATTTCCCTTTTTTCATGTCGCGCAGCTCCAAATCCATTTCTACTAACTGTGCTTGTATTTGTGCTATGCCAGAATTATCTTCAACAGGAGCTATCACTAGTTTCATGGCAATCTCCAAAGCCTCTTGCTGATCAGAAACCTTCTGTTGCATGAGTGGGATTCTGATATGAAGTAATAAGGATGCAATGAACCATTCTTTATGTTGCACTGGTCCAATAGTGAAACTAACTTGATCTAGCAGAATTTTGAACCTCTGATGAAAGTCCCAAACTGATTCACCTCGTCTCTGCTGAATCTCTTTCAATTCAGTTATACATTGTGATTCTGATTTAGGCTTCTTGAACTCTTTGATTATTGTTGCTTTAATATCAGCCAAGACATGGTTTTGAGTACTGGAAAACTTCATAAACCAAATCAAGTCTCGATCTCTAAAAGAAGTGACCAGCTGCACTCTTCTTACATATTGATCCAAAATGTTCTTAGCTATCCACACAGCTTTGCATAGAAACCAAAACTATTCTGGATCCTCTGACCCGGTTCCTTTGAAAACTGGGAGCTTGATATCATCAGTCATATGGGCCATAGCGGACTGAGGGGGGGGAGAACTTACTGGGGTAGACTGACCTGTGACCGGAATACTCGGGCTAGGGTTACTACCAGACTGTGATGGGTTCCCAGGGGTAGCAGATCTTCATTGCAGAGTTATAGGAGGATTTCTAACAAAAGGGGTTTCTTCAGATTCAGGGTCTTTTGACGTATACTCGATATTTTAACCTAGGGTATAGGATTCTAGGTTTCTCTTATATCTTTTACCACTTTTCTCGTCGAAGTTACTTTCACTTCCAAACATAGGTTAGTATAAATAATTCTAGCAATCTGATTCTATAAGCAATATGCCCTTCTCATCCAAGAGCATTTTAATTTGTAGACTAAATGAATTTAGGTACTTACCCCTTGGTCCTTTGAAGAACTGCCATTCAACTTCACTAAAAGAGGTACTTGTGTTGATGTCAAATTCTATCACAAAAGCTTCAAGGGTTCACGTTGTCTAGAAATCAACAGCTCGTAATATCGCGTTATTCACACTTTTCAATATATTAACTCTTGCTGGGGTCCAGTCAGGAAATTGATCTTCTTGGAAGTTCGTCCTTCTTTCTGTCAACCTGGATAACCACTGGTGCAATTCTATGTGGATACTACCAAAGAAAATTTCGTAAATATCAGCAAAAATGTACCTTTGCAAGAATTCGTCTGAGCTATGATGAGGATTCGTATTTTCTTGTTTAGCAAATTTCTGATAGGTAGCTTCAACCCAATCAACGATTTCTTTTACTGAGGGCCTCCAAAACATATCTCTTTAGGTACGACATAAATCCCTCTTGAGCAGATACTAAGTTCAACCGGCAACAAAACCAATTTGTTGGGCTATAGGGCAGACCCGAGTTTTATACTGTTAACTTCGCACCAAAAAACAGACCCACAGTGTTGGCCCTTTCGGCACCAACCTACGAACATGTTGCAGTCTCACCCGAAATAGCTATGGGGTGCTGCAGAACCAGGTTTCTGCAAGCAGAAGAGGGATATTACTATACCTTAGCCTTAACAACAAATATTTATACCAAACAGAGCTTCGATATTCACTTAATTAGCTTCGCAGTTAGATAAAAGATGCTTCTTGCTTAACCCTTAACTCAGAATTCACAACGAAGTTAATATTAATAGTTATCTTACTTTATCAATTATCTACTTATCAATGCATAAAATAAAATCATAACAGAAACAACACAAAAGAACCACAACACAAGATATAATGTGGTTCACCCCCAATGTAGGGGCTACATCCACAAAACTGCGCTTTTATTTCACTTCTTACACAACAACAATTCTGATCTGTGCACTCAGCAGTAGATCTGCCCTTCAAGTCTAACTGTGCACTTAGCTGCAGTTCTTTTTCTTACAAAACCCTCTGCGCACACAACTGTAGAGTTCGTCCACGCACACAGCTGGGACTTGACCTTAAAACCCAAAAAAATAGATCTATCTTCTTCGCATCAGATGATCCTTTTTTCATTAGATGATCTTGACATATTTACATGAGTGCCTATTTATACAAGTGCACTATTACAAAATCATGGGCTTACACCCGAATTTTATGGACAATTATAAAAAAGAGGGTTTTGACTCAACCCCGACACCCCTAAGACTATTTTGAGTCGCAACTCCACTTACAAGCTTCCACAAAAATCATGGAGTTACAAAAATTAGTGACCGTTAAGGCACGCACCCCAACAATCCGTCATCCATCTACAACATCATTCCATACTTCACCAATTCTTGGCACCATTATTTCAATGGAAGTTGATCTCTCATATCCTAACATTCATAAAGTTATATTTTTTTGTTGGGAGTATGAGCATCCTTGAGTCACTTCTTTGAAAATGGCTCCATTGAAAATATGCATACACTTGAATAATTTTTTTGTCAAAGTAGAATAGGGTAGGGTAGAATAACATAATAAAACCATGCTTTTGTTTTTTTTAAGTTTTTATTTTTGAATAAGTATGCTCTCTTCCTATGCCTTGTTGGGATCTGGAAGATCAGAAAGTAGAAAGATAAGGAATGGGTATGAGATGTTTTCATGAATGCTTTGGAATTGTTGACTATTCGAACAAAATGCTTAAGTCATTTTTTTTGTCATCAATTTCCCAATTTCAATTTGTCTCTATTTGTTACAAATAAAAATAAAAATATCATGAAAACAAAATTACAATAATTAGGAAAGGTGAATAAAGGATCCATAGGAAAATGAGTCAATGATTATGGAACCCTTCAAGCTTGAAATTTGGCATGAATTTGTTAGTTGCAACACCGAGCTGTGACTGAATACTCTCAGCTGTGATTACTCTCAGCTGCAACAGTGAGCTGCAACACCCAGCTGTGACTGTGCTATAGGTAAGAATTTATGAGTTTGAGATATGTGTGTGTTGCACATCATGATATGTATTTAGTTTTTATTTTCCATAAAAATACACATGCTTTATTTCAACATTATGTCATTTTTTTAAGAGTTGCAGCTACGGCTGCAACAGACCATGGAAGTCAATATAGGTGCTCAATGCTTGAAATTTTTGGAATGGATGTGTGTTATATTTAAATTTACATCATTAAAAACATTCACACCTATTTCGATCACTTTTTGGGGTCAAATTTCATTTATTAAATTTTTTGTGACATTTTGGCTTGAAAATTTTACTAGAACACAGTCGAGACAGTCCATTTTTGGGAGACCAAATGGACTTATTTTTGAAACCTGTTTACATCTCAATTAGACCTTTGAATCTAGTTTCCAAAAAAAAATGAATTTTTATGATTGGGTGTCAAACGAAAATTTTATGGACAAAATATTAACAGGGTGTCAAGCTGGTAGCTTAGGAATAGAGCTGGGACAGTCAATTTTTGGATGCCTTATTGGACATATCTTGCAAAACTATTTCATTCGTATATTCCCCTATTAATCTTGTTTACAATTCAATTTGAATCACTCCATTCCGATATCGTATGCAAATTTTATGATCAAAATACCGACTGCCTATCACAAATCTGCATTCCTAAAACTCTATTTTCTAGACTGTTCATTGGCTTATTTGACCCATCAATTCTTGTTGGATTCAAAACCTATTTCTAATTATATACCTACATTAATCTACTTTCATCTCCAATTTCAATCACATCAATCCGTTATCAAACAAAAAAGTTAAGCCTAAAACCGTGACTGTTGGTCTAGTCCAGAATTCGAAAAAACACCTTGTCATGTAAGCTGTTCCTGAGTGATTTGTGTTAGAATAATCAACCCATAGTTAGCTACCTTAGACATTAATTAATCCAATTTTTGTCTTATTTTCCTAGTTTCCATATTCCACCTTATGCAAGTTTTCCTCCACACATCCAAAGTGGTCAAACTTGCTAAATTTGAGTCATGGAGCGCTTGGGAAACCTCTTGGAATCAAATCTTCTTTATTCCTGGCCTCCCTAGCGCATGTCTGCTTTTTCTGCTTTATTTCCTGCTTTTTCTGAGTTTTAAGGCAATTGGGAAATTTTGACTAGGTGAATTTAACTTGTTTTTTGTCCTCAACATCCTCCACTTTTTTCTCCTATGAAAAGCATGTATGCGTTGTCCTTCCACCATCTATTAGCTTGCCTAATTGATTTTTCCAATTCGTGAGCTCCTAGACAGATTTGGAATGTGCTTTATGTACCTATGGGGGATTTGCTTAGATTTAGTAAGCCTGCTTTTGACCAAATTCGAATGGCATCCTTATGCATTCGAATCTCTCATGTAATTATTTATTGTG
>LPNX010096265.1:281278-329494 GCA_001517045.1 Pseudotsuga menziesii
TGTATGCCTGTAATCAGTCCTGGGATGCTCTTGCAAGGTTTTTCCATGACCACATGTAATTCGGAGCCCTGGGAGATCCTATAGGTTGGGTTGTGTGCCCGTAATCAGTCCTGGGATGCTCTTGCGAGGTTTTGTGGTAAGGTCACATGTAATTCGGAGCCCTGGGAGATCCTATAGGTTGGGTTGTGTGCCCGTAATCAGTCCTGGGATGCTCTTTCGAGGTTTTGTGACACACATAATAAGTCCTGAGGATTCTCCAGTATGGCTAGTGATGATGAAGACCTGCAGGTGGTGGGCCTACATCCAGCATGAAATAGGGCTGGCTCTGTAGAACTTCCTATGACGAGATAGTACACACTTGATGATGACCAGTGGAAATCCAGATCAAGCTATGATCCAGATCCAGTTATGATGACTCTGAGAGATCCAAATCGAGTGATGATCCAGATCCAGCAGTGATGATCTAGATTGAGTGATGATCTAGATCCTGTCCAGAGAGATGATCCAGATCGAGTGATGATCTAGATCCAGTCCAGTGATGTTGATCCAGATCGAGTGATGATCTAGATCCAGTGATGCCATTTTATGATGATCCAGATCGAGAGATGATCCAGATCCAGATGACTTGAAGGCGAAGATGACTTGAAGATGAAGATGACTCAGATGATCCATTTAATGCAAAGAAGAAGACCAGTGCTGAAAAATTGTGTCGAAAGAATACCTTCCTAGTTAAGAGGGAGTGTTGATGTATATGTAACTTCGGAATGTATTCTTCTATATATTTCATATATTGTAACCCGATGTTTATTCCGGTATGTTTCTATTATGTATTTGAGTCATGTGGTCATGCCCCGATGTTCCGATCGGGAGGATTAATAATGTAAACAAGTCATATCAAGTCATTAGGTATGTCCCCACAGTTTAGGGGCACTTGAGTTATTATACACTAATTAAGGTGTAGGATCAAGTAGTAATTATTAGGTTGAGTGCACTTCAAGTCAACGGAAGAATATAAATAGAGAGTGAAAGTCTCTCTATTTATCACTTGTGAATTACATCACTTGCTCTCTCTCAAGTGTGGCACAATTTTGGAGAAGGAAATTCTTTGGCTTGACAGAAGACAGAAGGCTGCTATTGTGTTGGGAGGTCATCCTACTGTTTTGGGATCACATCTTGTGGTGATACTATCTTAGAGGAAGTTGAGGGGTTTTCTCCATTTATGGTTTCCCCTCCTAAAATCTTTGTGTCTCTTGTCTCTTGTGATGTGCTTGTTATTCTCTCAGTGAAAAGATCTTATCATAATGCTAGCTTAAATTTTGAAAAAATAACAACGTTGAGATTAAGAAGATGTGTTCATCAACAAACGTATCTTCACAAACCAACTCCTTGGTCCCGCTCTGAAAATCTGATATAAGCTCTGCAAAAATTAAAGACATCTTCGATTTTGCCGAAACAAACTCGAGATCGAATTCTTGTAGAATGACAATCCATTTATCATACTTTCCCCTAATCATCCTTCATGTGAGGACGAACTGAAATGGATTGACATGGGCCACAACCAAGGTCTGGTGAAGAGGAATATAATGTCTCAAACTCTGAACCGCATATACGGTAGCTAAAGTAAGCTTCTCAACATGAGAATAACGAATCTCTGCATCAATAAGGTTTCGACTCAGATAATATATGACGTGCTCTTGGAGCTCCTCATCCTCCTGAACCAAAACCATACCAATCGTCTCTAAAGATGCGGCCACATATAATAGAAAATCACAGCTATAATCCGGAGGACTAATCACCAGGGCCAATGCTAGGGCTCGCTTGAGTGCATCGAAGGACTCCTGGGCTCGCTCATCCCATTCAAAGGGAGTATCCTTCTTCAAGAGACGCATAAAGCCTCTAGTCAAATTGGCAAAGTTGACAACAAATATTCATAAGATTTTTTCCATGCCTTGTAAACACTGAAGATGACGAATATTCTTTGGGGGAGACAACTGAAGTATTTCCTCAACCTTCAAAGGGTCGACTCTTATACCCTCCTTTGAAACGATGAATCCTAACAAACGACCTGACTTCACACAAAAGATGCACTTATGAGGATTTAATCTAATTGAATAGTGCTGGCATCTTTCGAATACCAATCTCAAGTGATAGGGATGACACATTCTCATACGAGAATGAGCAGCGAGGTCATCCAAAAATACTTCAATAATAGACTTGAGATCATGGAAGATCAAGGTCATCTCCCGTTGAAACATAGCTCCGACATTTTTAAGGCCGAAAGGCATTTTTCGATACACAAATGTTCCCCAAGGAAAAATAAATGCGGTCTTATGTTGGTCCTCAGGTTTAATCTGTATCTGATTATACCCGAAAAATCCATCCATGAAGGAGAACACCTCGCTACCCGTACACTCATCCAAAATCTGATCAATAAATAGTGTGGGGAAGTTATCCTTAGGACAGGCACGATTCAAATCATGGAAATCAATGCATATGCGGATTGCTCCCTACTTCTTATCTACCGAAATGGGGTTTGAAACCCACTCCATCAAGGGAATGGGATAGATGAAACCGGATTTTAGCAACTTCTCTATCTCTTCCTTAATGGCGGGTGCTTTCCTAGGATTCATGACACGTAAACGTTGTCGAAGAGGCTTAGCGTTGGGGTAAGTCTTAATCTCATGTTTGACAATTCGAGGGTCAATACCTAGCATCTAGTCATCAGACCAAGCAAAAATATCACGGAATTCCTTCAATAGCTCGGTATATTCCAGAATCTCAGTATGGGAACATTCTGCCCCAATATAAACATTCTCTATTGTGCCAGGATTGCGAGAAATGTTGATAGGAATAGTTGATGATATGTTCGCCATGTTTCCATCAGCCATTGGACCAGGAGAGCTTAATGGAACCAGAGGACTACCAACTTTCTAACTAAGAATATCCCTATAATCCTCATGCTCCAAATAGTCAAGTGCTGGAAGGAAGTACGATCTATGATGAAGTTCCTCCCATGGTGGCTCAACTCCCAACATAGGCTCGATAAACACTTCATCTGAAGGGAAAACCGTATCAAGGTAGTCATGGGCATGAGAAGACTGTACTACCCATGCCGACAGCACATAGGGGTCTTCCTCCTCCATCCGCGAAGAGGAAGAAAAAGGCTCTGCAACACTCTTGAGATTAGCTTGATAAGCTATCATGGCTACAGGAAATGGCACGCTCGTCTCGACAGGCTCACTCGAAGTACTTGGTGCAGGAAGAATCCAAGGATCTTCCATATGATTCGTGCGAAAAGAAATTGATATCGTAGAAGTCGATGCCTCATCAAAACTAGATCATATCATGAGGATCGGTGCAGGAAAAATAAAGCTTCCCGTGAGGGATGGATACATGCCTACAACCACACTCCCAGTTGCCGGCTAAGAATGTTCAACGATCGGGATCGAAGCTCCCGAAGATGCGGTAACAGACGGATTCTTGAATGTCATCTGATCAATCGTTACAATCTTCCCATTATGTGGAAAGCATACAACACAGAACAAGGAGGAAGCAATGGCTTTCATACTATGCATCCAATTCCTACCCAGCAGGAGATTATAGTCAAGGGGCGCATCAACCACCTCAACCTCTATTGAAACGGTCTACCCCCAAAAATAGAATTTAAGGGAAGGAAGGATACCGTGCGGCCTAAAATATCTCCCATCAAATGCAGTTAACATAGTCGCTGATTTAGACAGCTCAGGAGAACCGAGACCCTTCCAACAGGCCAAAGACATCACAGAAGCAGCAGCGCCCTCATCAATCACAGTACGTTTGACGGTCATACCAAGACATTCTACGTGCACCAAAAGAGACACATAGTAGGGCAAGCGAGGCTGATGTCCTGCGGTTTCAAATTTGATCATAGAGGAAGAATCATCATCACTCACACCAAGGGAAGAAAGCAACGCCTTCCTTTGCGAAGGACAAATCTGAAGCACTTCCAATGTAGACATCGAACAAAGAGTGTGGCCCAAATCCTCGACAACTAAATAATTCTGGGCGGCTCAAGAATTTAGATTATGCCCTGAACACTTAAGGACTCCCTTAGGAATGCAAGGTGTAGCCTCAAGTTTATCCACGAGTTCCTCAATGCGCAAAGGAGTTCTTGGTGTATCAGGCTCTTTGCCTAGGCTGGGTTGTGACGAACTATAGTCTTTTGCATGAGTCACAACCTTGGTAGCACGGACCATGTTAATGCACCCACGACCACTACCCTCTGGTGGATCATGATCACTAGACTGGCCATGGGAATTCGAGTTCATATTCTGGTTATGCGGTAAAGGGTTCATTAGCACAACTGGGCCTTGTGTTAAGAATCTCGAAGCTTCATCAATCCGAGGGCACAAGTAAGTGAGGTGATCGTCCTTACATAGATTGCAAGGAAACTTAACCTTACATTTAGCTTTCTTGTCCCCCCCAGCATATCTACCGTTCTTTTCATTATTGTTAGCATTCTCATTCTTATTCCCACCCTTTCGATTATTATTTTTACCCTTTTTTCTATTCCGTCCGGGCTGCTAGTTACCCTTCTGGTCCAACGATTGCATAGAAAGTACATTCGCCGTTTGGGCGGGTTGAGATGAAGCCGTAGCTTGTCCCGAAACAGATTGGTTGATTGACAATTTACTAGCTTGTTTTGCAACCGAATCTGCAGGTTTCGCACTTGCACAACCCACAATGCCATCGGCATGTGGTCCAGGTTTGACTTTGGGATCGAAACTAGAACGAGGAGTGTTGGGAATAATCTCATACAACAAACTGGACTGAGCATAGAGTAAGTCCAGTTCCTGCACCCTAAAGATCACTTGTTCCTCATTCTACACTCCGGATGTGGAAACATCCTTCGCTATATACGGCAATAACGACTTGAGGAATCACTCGAGAAGGAATTTCGACGGTATAAAAGCTTTAATTATTCTCTTCCGTCTACGCTACTCTTGAATATGATCAGAAATTTGGTTGGTTTATCTTGCCAAAATGTCAACAAGAGTTCAGTACCAATGTCATAGCGCACTGGTAGCTGGAAGTGATTAAGAAAAGTCATTGGCAAGGTCGTCGAACAAAGTAAAAGCACCCCTAGGTAACTCTATATACCATTTCACAGCAGGGCCTGTGAGGGTGCATTGAAATAGCCTCAAATGGACTGAGTCCTGATGTAATGAATTCGAAGAGAACCATAGGTGAAACCTAGTAATGTTTTCACTTGGATCCTCTCCCAGTTTTCCTTTGAACTTAGGTATGTCCGAAGGAAGCTTGGTAGGGACAGCCGGCCAAGCCGGGTCATGAGCCACAGGATCGTTCGTAAGTCTCGATAAGTTAGGAAGATTAAGCGTCGCGAGGAAAGGGAGCCTAGGATGATGAGGTCGATGGACTACTCCCTGTTTCATATAGGGTTGATTACCACCATGGCCTTGGCCATAGTGTCCTCCTCCTGTTTGACCCGTATAGGGTGGCGTGGAAGTACCATAGTATGGTGGACCTTGATTAGTAGGAGCTACAAAGCCGTAATTAGGAGAGTAAGTAGGTTTTTGATACCCGCCTCCATAAGGTGAAGAAACATGTCCATACTGCGTCCCATAACAAGGTCCATAGGTCATCGCATGCGATGCCCCATGACATACATCGTAGGTAGGAATATACGCTCCGAAAGTAGGGATATATGCCCCAGAAGTAGAAAGATGACCTCTAGAAGCATGAACATAACCTCCCGATGTAGCAGGAGGCATGTGGACTTGAGACACAATTGGTCTAGTAACCATAGTATGGACCTAACTCGTAGCCATATATCGGCTCAAAGGACCACGTGAATAAGGTGGAGGATGTACATTTGAAGAACTAGGGGTCGAGGACGAAGGAACCTGAGTAATAATATATGTATTACCGCCTATCGTCACTCGTCTCGGATCTGGTATCCTAATTGGATCGCTAACCCTAGACCTATGAGGGAGATATGATGTAGCTTCCACCACTGGGATCGAAGGTGCAATGTGACTAGTGCTCCCGAATCGGATTCGACATGAAATGTCAAATTGTGTATACGGAAACCAGACGTAGCATAACTACTGTAGCTAGTAGTGGTGGGTTCAAAATGAGTCTCAGCGTCCTCCGACATGCCATACCAGTAACGCGTCAATGGGGAATCCAACCTAGAGTGAGTAGGTCTATCGTGCATGGATCCTATCTCAGAAATCACTGGACCTAACTCGGCTAATTTGGGTGAAGGATCATAAGTAGGTGTAAATTCCCCATCGTCTACACGAATGGGAGGAGGTGGTTCAGGACTACCTTCTGAAGAGTCCCCCATGGTGTGTGAATCAATGTGTGACATAGTCCACGTAGACTGTCTAGGTCTCTCTCCCAAAGGAGGAGGAGAAGTAGAAGGCAGAAGTCCTGCTAAACGACGAGAATAGTGCAGAACCACACTCGAATCCACAATGACTCAAAAAATAGAAAAGACTCTCTACTTATGTAAACCCTAGGCCAACTATCATGCACAGAGCAATCACTAATAAAATCTAAAGCCAAATGCAAGCAAACAAGGGCTGGATAAGTGAGCTCCCGAATGAAGCAGGTATGTCTCGCCTAAGAGAGGCTTGAGACTCCCATACACAACAAGCGGAGGTACGTAACCAATTATTGTGGCCCTCAGCTTCAATGCATAAAGTGACTATGTTGTCTGAACCCAACCTGGTCGGGAAACCTACAGAATAACCTCTACAAGTACCCCCTCGATATCCTAGGTAAGGCCACTAAGGTCACCTCAATATAATCAATGCTCAGGCGGATAGTCACAGGAGGGATTGACCATATGGGCAGGGTAGCAAAGCCCGAAACTCTCGAAAGAGCCCCCAGATACGAATACAATCCTGGAAATATATCCAGTGCTACTTAGTTATGACTAGGGGTCATCCCAATCAATAACCGCTCACACTGCCTCGTGCTTATCTCCCTTTTGAGAGGAGGATCCTGAGAACACTGGTTATACCAAGGATTTCACACACTCACCTGGATAGACACCTAGATGTTGTTGTTTAGTGATCTTGGAGAATTGACTTACAATGAACTATTCCAAGATCCTAAAACCTAAGCTTGTTGGTACACCCTAGAAAAGAAAAGAGTGTAATTCATTTTATTTAGCATTGATTTTAGTTGACTTTATTACTCAAAAAAAGTATATGATCATGCAATTAGTGGTGTTATGATGCAACAAGAAGTAAAATGCACACCTAACAATCAATGCAAATGCATTGTGTCCATGAAAATAGGGTATGCTACTACGTGAAATGCACAATTTTTATTCAAATGATGAATGCAAATTTTCCTATATGAAGTCCTAACTAGTACTCCAAAGCAAATCTAGATCTAGTGCAAGTACAATGCAAAGTGCAAAATGCAATGCATGATGATAAGCAAATGTTTTTGGATTTTTTGAAAATAAAAGAGATGCAAAAAGCAAAATAATGATTCTACGACCCCTAGACTCTGCAAGCACACGCAAACAACACTCAAGCAAAGCACTAAGGTAAACGAACTCTAATGCACTAATCTTCGAACAAAAACTCAAAAATGCCATGACAAGAACTTTCCTAAAAAAAAATTTAGGCTAAAAAAAAACATTTCTGGTCAAAAACAGAGGTCTAAACAGACTCAGGCAGTGTCAAAGGAGACTCAACAAATATCAAAATTCACCCAACAACCAATTATCTTCCACAAAAATGCAAAATCAAGGGCATACGCGCCTATTTGCAGTAAACCCGCGTGTATACGTGGACATCGTAGAGGAAACCGCGTGTATACGCGACTGTAAATCAAAAACCCGCATACAGGAAGAAAAGGTGCATAAAATCAAGGCAAACAAACAGGATGAGACCAAATTCACACTAATCAGACTCTATCAGGCATACATGCCCCCATACCCGACACAAAACCAAGAGAGAAAGAGAAATTCAAATTCATTGAATGCCGAGAAAAAACCCCCAAAGGACAACTACTAGGAACTCCCCAATGGAGTCGCCAATTTTCTTATGGAGAGAAATTCCTATGGCTTGGGGTACCACAACAGACAACTTGACTCCAGAAATCAATCCTTTCCAATATGCAATAGAAATTAAACGTCTAACACTAAAGGATAAAACCTCATACCTTATTCCGGACAGTTGAAGTAGATCCCCGTTGAGCTTTCCAATATTCAGTTTGAATTGCTATATTACTTCCTCAACAACAAGTAAACAATACAAGCATTCTATATATCATGGTGTTAGATCTATTCTAGCCTATATAATCAATAATGTAAAAGCATTTGACATAATCCCATGGATAAAATATTCATTCAAATACACATCATTGGACATGAAAAGATATTTCTATTAATATAAATCAGAGATTACAAGATACAACCTTTGACGGCATGTCTGCGAACCGGAGAAACTGAATCCCCCACTTGGGCCTCCACCACTTCAATCCTCCATCTCTCGATAGCAAGCTCACAAGCAAAAGGCAAGCTTGGGAAGGACAAAAAAGTGCTCAAAGGGACAAAGGGATGCAGACTCAAGCATAAGTTCTCGCAACAATGGACTATAGTTTCGTTGCTCTCAATTCTCTCTTATGCCTTCAATGTACCAAGGGGTTTCTTATATAGCTTTTCAAAGGGGTAATGAAAGGTTGAATTCGAGTGATCTCAAGGCATATGGAAGGCCAGGAGTCAAATGAGTCGGATCCATGTCAAGGAAAGCTCCAAAAGGATTTGGACTATGCACACGTCCCGATGTATGCGGTTATATGGGTCAAACCCACGTATGTATGTGCTTATATGTTTAAAATTCGTGTATAGTATTTTTCATGTTTTTTTAGGGATGATCAAGGAAACATCAAAGGACAAAAATTGGTCCATAGGGGCTAAGGAGTCTGCAACGGGACAGGGGAAGGCCATACAAAGTGTGATTCACCTAGATTGGTGAAATCCGCTATAACAACAGGGTTTCTATCCACATAACAAAAGCATCAATTGTTAGTGTTAAGTCATGCTCATCCCACAGTTTCATGACCAGCCATCTATTCCTAGTTCATTTCATTGTTGCATCTCAGAAGGTGAAGGTATATCCAAGGTAAAAATGAAGGTAATAGCAAAATACATATTTCAGTAATCTAAATTTTTGGAGCAGCAATACATCAGTAATTTCCAGATCCATGTTCTATTTTCAAAATTAGATTATTTAAAGAAACATGAATGTATGAAGTGAGATACATACATTCATAGGTTTTGTTAATTGATACAAATTTTTATTGAATATGGTGGCTACCAACTATTTTGAAATGGCTTGGTGCTTTGAGATTCTCATTCTTAGTTGGATATAGGCTTTATGCTTGCTGCAATGGGCTTTTTGGTGCTATATGTTGTCATTACTATTTTTATGAGCATGGAAACAATTGAGAGGATCTATTGAACTAATTTGAAGTAGTCCTACCATACATAACAATTGAAAAATGGTCATTTTCATCAGTAATAAATTTTATAACAGTATGGAGGATTAGTGTGCAGATCAAAACTTGTTTTCCGCCGTGAAGAGTCTCATCAGAGCATGAGTACATGACGTATATCCTTAGTTCGGGGGAGATGGTTATTTACAACTAAGATGACAACTCTTCTTTTGCATGAGGAGATGCGACATATTCAATTTGGGTGAGTGGTTTTTGACATTCTTTATGCTTACTGATTTTTACTCATTTACAGCTTGCAAAAGGGAAAAAATTGAAGTGGACATATCTCCCAAAAGGTGATCTGGGTCTTTGTGAAATTTGGTGAGTAGATGCACCAAGGTAATATGAACAATACCTCAAAGTTGCGGCCCAAACAAGTTTGTATTTTGTGAAATATTGGTTCAAGAAGTTTAGCTGCAACACACTTTTTTATGTTCATCCACATAAAATGTTGAATTTGAATTGACCATATCTCACAAAACACAAATTGGATCCTCGTGAAATTTGGACAAGGAATGCAAAACATTATGAAGAACAACCGTGGCAAGTTTCAGCTCAATCCAGTGCATGGTTTTTGAAAAAAGGACCATCATCACCTACAGCCAATTCACATCTTTCTCGAAAGCCGTGATGTGGGTCTGTCTAATTTTTGGTGTGGAGATGCATTATAATGGTATTTACTCTATTGAAAAATTTCAGCCCAATATAGTTTGTATTTTGTGAAATATTGGTTCAGGAAGTTCAACTGCAACACATTTTTATTCATGTTTATCTACAAAAGTGTAGAAATTGAAATGGGCATATCTTTCAATTGGTAAGTTGGATTCTCATGATTTTTGTACAAGAAGCGAAAAAATATAAGATGAACAAGCTTGGAAATTTTTCATCCCAATCCAATGTACGATTTTCGAGAAAATGGCCATCATCACCTACAGCCAATTCACATTTTTCTCGAAATCCATGATGTGGATTTGTCTAATTTTTGGTGGGGAAATGCACTAGAATGGTAGTTACTTGCTTGAAAAATTTAAGCCGAACCTAGTTCGTCATTTGAGAGAAAATGAATTTGGAAGATTTTCGTTCAAAAGGCTGTAACACCGTAAAATATTGTCATTTTTTCGTTCCGTGCAGCTATAACTCCATTTTTTGTTTCGTTCAGCTGTTCAGCTACGACTCCATTTTCCATTCCATTAGCTGCAACTCCATTTTCCATTTTCCGTTCCCTTAGCTGCAACTCCGTTTCCCATTTTCCGTTCCATTAGCTGCAACTCCGTTTTTCACTTTTCGTTCCGTTAGCTGCAACTCTATTTTCCGTTCCATTCAGTTGCAACTCCATTCCCTGTTCCGTTCAGCTGCGACTCCATTTCCCGTTCCGTTCAACTGCAACTCCATTTTCCATTTCATTCAGCTGCAACTCCATTCAGTTGTGAATCCGCCAAATTCACCGGTAAATTTAGCGCTATTTGGGATACAACTCTACCAAAATATTCGCTAAAACCTTCACCAAATTCTCTGCTAAAATAAGCTGTGACTCTGCCAAATTTTTTGCTAAATCCTCCGCTAAATGACTCTGCCAATTTCTTTTAAACTCTCCATTTCTTCTAGCTATAGCTGTGCGAATGGTAAAATGAAGGAACAAGTGAATGAGTTTTTCTAGTTGGATTCTACACAGGTATTGGGTTGCATGAAGACATGCAACAAGTTCAATTTGGGGGAGATGTTGGTCCCTAGAATTGGAATTTTTTCCATCACTTATCGACATATCTTTCATCAATTTTCTTACCATTATTGCCCATTTATCATTCCATTTTCCATCCATTTGTTGTAGATGTGTGTAAAATAGCATGCTACTTCCATTGATGTTTTAAGTGGTTAATAATGATTATTTTCCTTTATCTTTGATGAATTAAAGACTGTTATGCATAATTTTACTAATGATGGTTTGTGGAGTGATTTGTCATGTATAGAACGCTCATAGCCATTTGTTACAGCCTTAACCGAAAATACATGCCACATAAGAACACCTTGATTTGCGGGTAGATGAAAATGAATCTCAAAAACCCAAGACATGGGTTTTGTGCATAACACCCTTATTTACCTAAATCACGAGGAAATCGCCAAACAAAGCCACGGTTTGCGATATGCAGTTAGGTTCTTTGAGAGGGTATTTTCCATATTTGTTGTTGTGGTCGGTTTCAAAGTTGCTAGCAGTTATGGCCCTGTTTCAATTGTTACAGATCACAAGTTGGGGGTTCAGTTCCTCATTTCCATGAGATAATTTTATGTATAAATATGTAATCAATCTCATTGAGAAGGGAGATGGAGGAATAGGAGAGAACACAATGTTATGATGTAGGATTTGATCCATGTCTATTGTAATCCTTCCATTATGATAATACATGCTGGAAATTTCTTAATTCTGGAGTTGTAAACTTTCATTGTGGAGATCCAGCTCTGTTTAGTGGAGGAAGGGCCCTCTTCCCTAAGCAGATGCTGGTAGTGTTGATTGTAGGTGCTTTATTTTGTAGATCTGTTGTTTGTTAATTCATGCTTTCATGCATTAGATTGATCATATTTGTTTTTATTATTTAGTTCATGCTTTCATTAGATTTATCATAGGTTGTTTTCCTATTAATTCATCTTGATAGATTGTTGGCCAACTTAACATTGCTTCCAGGTTTATGAATTTAGATCTTGTTTCATAAGAATTGATTCTGTTGAAGTGTGATTAGATTTACAGTTTAGATTTATGAATAGGTTTGAGTATTGATTTAATTTCAAGAAGTTGTTACATAGTTTACAAATAGTTTTGATTGCATACCAATACATCAACAATGGCAGGTAGAAATTGTGCTTGCATATATCTTGCACGATAGCTTTGAAATAAAAGACTTCCTCGAGTTGATAATTTATGTTTAGCACTCTGAATGTTAAGTTTTAATTAACTGGCATATAGTGGGCACAACATATATCTTCATCATGGAGATTCTAGTATATTATATATTGTACGTGGTGATGACCACACATGTCACATTTTGTATATCATTCCTATTCATGGCCATTGTACTCTTATGTATCCAGGACTGCTACAGTGTATTTGCAGCCATGTGTAGAGATTGATTATTGTACTCTACTAATGGATGGCTGGTTCTTCCACCTAGTTCTTCATCACTCCACTTCTAAGATGGATTTATAATGTATTTCAATCATCATCTTACCCCTTTGATCTCACACTTTAGGGGGCATCTGTTACAACTAATTTTACCACACATGTTTGATCACACTTTTATGGTCTTCCTTGTCTCTCTACAGACTCTTTGGACCCCATGAACCATTTTTGTCCCTTTGATGTTTCCAATATCATCCCTAAAATCACCTATTATTTGATGTACGTGACTTTTAATCCCTTTCTAGCGTGTATACGTGGACATTACCCTTAAACCGACATAAATCGAGATGTGTGCATAAGTCTAAATATTTTTGGAGTTTTCCTTGATGTGGATCCAAGTCACTTGTCTCTTGGCCTTCCATATGCCTTGAGATCACTCAGATTTGACCCTCCATTACCCCATTGAAGCACTATATAAGGAACCCCTTGGATACATTGAAGAGGAGGAATTGAAGAACAAGAAAACTATAGTCCATTGTTTCTGTGGCTTGCTTGTACTTGAGTCTGCAACCCTTTGTCTCTTGGGGCACTTTGTGTTCTTCCCAAGGTCACCTTTTCTTGTGATATTGCTATCAAGAGATGGAGGATTGAGGTGGTGGAGGAAAAGGTGGAGTACTCAGTTTCTCTGGTTCGCAGATGTGCCGACAGAGATTGTCACTTATGTAATCTTTGATTTTATTAATAGAAATATCTTTTCTTATCCAATGATGTGCATTTAAATAAATATTGAATCCATGGATACGTTTAATTTCTTATGCATTATTGATTATATATGCTAGAGTATGCCTAACACTATATTATATAGCATGCTTTCCTTGTTTATTGTTGTTGAGAGTAAATTCCTAAAGCAAGCGGGATTGGAAAAAGCTCAATGGGGATCTACTTCAACCGTCCAGAATAAAGTATGTTTCAAGATCCTTTAGTGTTAGACATTGTATTTCTCTTGCATAATGGGAAGGGATTGATTTCTGCAGTTTCTCTGTCTGTTGTGGTACACCCCAAACCATAAGAGGTTTTCTCCGTAACAGAATGACTTAGGTTCATTCAAGATTATATAGAAACTATTGTCTATTGCATTATGAAATAACTAAGGTATAACCAAAGTAAATCTACAACAAAATGAGAATTAACAGAACTAAACCTATTATAAACTGAATCTGAGATATGAAAGCAATTCAACTCTATTTAATTATCAATATAAAACTAAACCACAAGCTGGAAGAAAGAATGGAAAGGAAACTAGAGATAAACTATGTGCGCGACCGGTTGCTTTAATTCAAGAAATAAAAACTATACTAACAACACAACATTACTCATAATGGAATATATGCTAGAGGAAACAAGGAAATGAACAATGTAAACTAACAGGAAACCAATTTGCATAATTAAAATAGTAATAGAAACTACTTATCTGCGAGAAAGGAGATAACAAGAACAAGAAGGAATGGAAACCACTAGTTGTTGAGGGGCCCTCTTAGCAAACAGGGTGGCATGTTAATTAATCACTAACAAGAACAATAACATGTATACGCATAAAAAATAGAGCTTATATTAACCTGCAAAACAGAGTTTTTACAAAGCTTCCCTTCTAATGTCTACTGACAGATTACAAATAAGCTAACTCATGCTCTCGCTTGGAGGTGAATATATATAATGTTTACAAGGATGAGCAGGTCGACCACTCCTAAAATAATCAATCTTTATTGCAAACAAACAACCACATGATAGAGCATAGTCTTCCTCATGTTCTCTCGAGCGTCGGTTCTCCTCACGCGTCCTGTGGCGTATAGATTCTTGTGGATGTGGCCTTGGATCATGGTGTCGAATGGAGAAAGCAGGATGGAGAGCCTTCTCAGAGCGAGGATCATCGTAACAATGAACACGTGGAAAACTGAACATCTGAAGACCGTTTGCGCTTTAATCACTTGGGAATATGCCGACTAACAGCACACCGGTTGATCGAAAGACTGAATGGAAATTTGGGTATGCTCTGTGCATATCTAGCATGAATGCATGTCCAATGTTGTCTCATTTAAAAACTATGATCTGCAAAAGAAATTCATATATCAGACATATTTCCAAATATAACAGAATTTCTTAATAAAATCATGAAATAATAGAAACAAGCCAAGACTTGCATGAATTCCAAATTCTTTCATACCTGGGGATGAATGATAACCTGTATGACCAGATATATGTCAATAAGGTAAAAAAATAGATGACAAATGAGTAAATTACCAGCCGAAAATAGTGAAAAAACTGGGATCAACACTCCCCCAAACCAAAGACATGTCAGGTCCCACTCAGCAAAGAAATGGAATTTAGAAAGAAGGTGGAGTTGTGTCAGCATCTACCTTCGACTTAGATGATGAAACAGGGGATTTAAATTTCAAATTTCTAGCCTGTTCTTTTAAAATAGTGCACCTCTCTTGACGAGAGTCATGTGAAGAAGTAACATCCTTTTTAAGGTCCTCAATGGTCTTGACCTGTATGCGCAACTCCCTATTCTCTTGGCGAAGACTATCAATCATCTTGGCATATTCCTCATTTCGACTTGCTGACCGTGCCAATTCTTGAGTTAATTGGTCTATATTTGGCTGATGAGGAGTGGATGGTTCTGTGGGATGCTTGAATTCTGGGGGCAAACTCAATTCTCTGCATTGTGTCTCAAGATCAACAAAGGGGATTTGTTTCTCAGGGCTCATGCCCTGACAAGGTGTAGGGACAGTCTCACGAGCAGCATATTTGAGCAGTTATGCTGAAACACTAGCCAATGTGAACAAAGTTAAATCAGTAACGAGGCTATCTGCTTCGAGCTCACTATCTAGATGACTAGTCTGAACAATGGGCTGAAGCATGGTCTAGATGATGGGTTTAATAGTGGACTGGACAGACTTCGCTTTCTGTTTCTTGGTGCAAGCTCAGGGAAAAGGTAAATATTCAATAGACACAAATTCGACAGGGGTAGGTGAACAGGAAGGGGAACTTTCCTCTGGTATATCATCGTCAATGTGGAAAACTTTGGGGCTTTTATTCTCTGTGGAAGGGTTTTGACTGGATTCATAGTTACTGGCATGCCTAGGGTGTTTTCAAATATTTAGGTGAGGGTTTAGGACTATAAGCATAAAATTATCCCAATTATTATTGCTCTCTTTGAGTTGGTGCAAGATTAGGATTTTAATCAAACTATGGTGATACAAATTGCCCCTAGGGTTAACTGTTTTCTTTCTAACCTGACTCAACATTTTCTCCAAACTCTTAAGAAAATAAAATGGGAAATTGAGGAACTATTGATTAACAAAATGGGCTAGTAAGCGAAGATGACAATCTTTGAAAACATTAAACTTACCCTTGTAGGTAATGGGGCAGATAAAATTGATTAGAGGGTTGATATATTATGTATTAATCCACTCTCGGTGAAATCCTTTAGCACCTGCAATGTGTTGGTAACCCAGATTAAGAGCGAAATCATAGTTCGACCATGCAAGAAACAAATGTTTATGCCAATGAACACCTTCTCTGGGGAGCTTTGTTGCGACTGAAGTGGTTTCTTCAGTTACTCGAAAAAGGAGATGACCAACCCTAGCCATTTTTCCATCAAATCCTTCTGCAAAAATCACCGAAATTTCTTCGTCACACCCCTGCAGAAGATGTAGAAATGGGTTCCATCCCACGCAGAATAAAACATCCCTGCATTCTTGAAATTCTGGAATCTGGAACAAATCATGGTATATTTCGGGCTCAAGGCGGTTAGGCATGGTTCAAACAGAGGAAAAGTTGCGAGGCTTGCAGAGGATGCAGGAAAATGGTGGCTAAATGGCTTTGCGGGGACGAAGATGAGTGAGGGTGATAGAATGGAATGAATACACAAGGGAGTGAGTTTAAAATGTAATCCATTCGGGTGATTGAATGATCACAGGAAGAGACTTGGAACATTTAAATGATCATGCCATCATGGAAAATCTTGAATCATGTGCCATCTAAAGGACGTGTGCGTTAATGAATTCATAGAATTTTGGTAAAATCAACCATGTCCAAATATAAACTTTGGACAGGTTGAATACATTACTCAATATAATTCCATAAATATGCGTTCAAAATCACAATAACCCGAATTAACAAGATGATAGGTCACTTGATGGTTCCTGTGTGTAATTGGGTAAGAGAATAAAGATACTGATAGTGTAATGATAATTGAAAAGATCATACAATCATGTCACACTCGTATAGAGTTTACACGATATCACATTATGTAAAAATCATAATCAAAATCATAGGTCGAAATTAGTCTTAATGGAGTCCTAATGCTTTTGTAAGCATGTGGATGCGACTTAATAATTATGGGTACAGTTCAGCTAATTTAACTTTTTACCCGAAAAACAAAAAATAAGCTAACACCTTAACACACTTAACCATTGGTGCTATAATGTCACGGTTTTCATTTGGACAGTCATTTTACATTTCATTCGGACCGACATTCGACCCTTCATATGATCCTTCATATGTATTTTCTATAAAAATATATGCTTTACTGAATCTGAATGTCGCTAATTATGCAGTAAACGTTTTAGGTTGTAAGCACACAATATGATTATGTAAACCAGCTTCATTAAACCTTCATTGCATTGTCCCTTACAAATTAAAACAGTCTCTGATTAATTGCATTGTCCTGAAAATCATCTGAAAACATCTATACTTTTGTTATAAATAAACAAAACTTTCTATAAGCATTCAGAAAGTAAAAACAGTCATTCAGAAACTTTATAAGCTTCCCCCAAATAAAAAATATGGCATGTCCTCAAGCCATCAAAGAAAATTTGACTGAGATCCAAATAATATAACAAATAGTTCTAAAAATGTTGTTATTATTAGTAAGAAAAAGAAATACTAACTAATAAATGGAGATGATTCAGATATATATTTCCATAAAAAATAATAGTGTTGAAGAAGATTATACAAATAACAAGAGTATAATTGATGTGAAAAACGCCATACGAGTAACTAGTCATCCATGCCTCATTTTAAGGGTATCCTGTCATCTAAAGAATATTTTAAGTACACCCTCGAGTTCGTGAAATTTCTACGGATATGGGTCCCATTTCTAGAATAATTATATCCTAGCTATTATTGAAGTAGATGATAGAGTCCCAAGTCCAACTTACAACCATTCTCAAATGACATGATGAAAAATTTGCCTAAACATGTATTGTTCTTTTTCTTTTTCTTTTTTTATTCTCTTTTGTTTTACGAACCATGTGCATAGTAATGGATTAACCAAACCTCTTTACCCAATATTTCCCCGCTGTTAGTGTTACAGAGAGAAATTCCTATGGCTAGGGGTACCACAACAGACAGCTTGACTCCATAAATCAATCCTTTCCAATATGCAATTGAACTTAAACATCTAACACTAAAGGATCAGACCTCGTACCTTATTCTGAACGGTTGAAGTAGATCCCCGTTGAGCTTTCCAACTTCAACTTGAATTGATTAATCACGTCCTCAACAACAAGTAAACAAGACAAGCATACTATATATCTTGGTGTTTGATCTATTCTAGCATATATAATCAACAATGTATAAATATTTGAAATCATCCCATGGATAAAATATTCATTCAAACATACATTATTGGACAGAAAAATATATTTCTATTAATATAAAATCAAAGATTACAATGGATACAACCTCTGTCTGTACGTCTGCAAATCGGAGAAACTGAATCCCCCACTTGGTCCTCCACCACCTCAATCCTCCATCTCTCGATAGCAAGCTCACAAGCAAAATGAAAGCTTGGGAAGAACACAAAAGTGCTCCAAGGGACAAAGGGATGCAGACTCAAGCAAAAGTTCCAGCAACAATGGACTATAGTTTCTTTGCTCACAATTCTCGTATATGCATTCAATGTATTAAAGAGTTCCTTATATAGCTTTTCAAAGGGGTAATGAAGGTTGAATCCGAGCGATCTCAAGGCATATGGAAGGCCAGGAGTCCAGTGAGTCGGATCCATGTCAAGGAAAACTCCAAAAGGATTTGGATTTTGTACACATCCCAATGTATACGGTTTTAGGGGTCAAACCCGCATATATATGTGATTAGGGGTTTAAAATTTAGGTATATGAACTTTCACATGTTTATATGGATGGTCTAGGAAACATCAAAGGACAAAAAATGGTCCAAGGGGTCTAAGGAGTCTGCAAAGGGACAGGCGAAGGCCATACAAGTGAGATTCACCTGGAATGGTAAAATCAGCTATAACAGATGCCCCCTAATGTGTGAGGTTATAGGGGTCATACGATGGCCGAAATACATTATAAGTCCATCCCAGAAGTGGAGTGATGAAGGATCCCAAATGGAAGACCAGCCACCCAATCAGCATAGTACAATGATACAACTCTGCATATAACTGCAAATACATATAGCAGTCCTGGATACATAAGAGTACAATGGCCATGAATAGGCATGATACAAAATATCATATAAGCATCCATCACCACGTACAATATACATAGATCAGAATCTCCATAATGAAGATATACAAAGGATCATGATCTCCATAATGGCTGAAGCTATACAATGGATCAAGATCTCCATAATAGCTGGAAATGTCTGACATATACTGGAATCAAGTCACGAGAGCTGAAATCTCATGAACACTGACATGATTAAGTAGGTAGCATATAAGAGGTGCCACCAATATGGAATGTATTCTACACAAACTCCTACAAGTACATGTCCTACTATGTAAATAGGGGTGTCGAGGTCAAACATAGTAGTCCATCATCTGATTACCGGTCATTAATGTATACCGTTAACAAACGTGAGAGCACCCACCGATAATGAAAATGAGAATCAAGGTACTAGAGTGCAAACTAACAAGTGTGAATAGATGTGTTGAGGTAAAACACTTGAGAGGATCCATCGATTAGGGGACATTGATGTATTCCCAAAGACTGTCGATGGCGAGAGAACCTACCACTGATGACTGCAAGTCTCAAGGCACTCAAAAATGACTCTAGATTCAATCCCAGAATAAATGATCTGAAGTCGATGGGATGAAATCCGTTGGAAGGAGGGAATTAAGGTATCCCCCATCATCCAACACGAGGTACTCAGCAAAGTTGTATAATGTGGAAAGACTCAATCATAAGGTGCACGAACTAGTAACTGTACCAGGAATGGCTGACATTCAAAGTTGAGATAACTGAGGAATGGCTGACTCAGGCTTCAACTTCCTTCGAACAAGAGCATAATGGCGTATGGTGACTAAATAAGAGCAGCATAGACTCGATATACAAACTGGGACATCTCTGTGACACAGGAGGCATCGACAGAGGCTCCATGGGGACTGGAATCTTAACCAGTCGGTGGAGATAAAATCAAATAAAATGAGTACAACTCCTAAATTCAAACTATAAACCCAACCAATGGATGTGATATACAGTTCTCTGTTCAAAGGCGACATGACTCGATAGCTGCCAAAAGATAACATCTTTCCTTGTCTGGCCTTTTGGTTTTTTTATTTTTTTTGGACTTTTCCAAATATTTAAAAAGCTTGAAAAAGAATAAAATTGATTTATAGTTATAGACTAGGAGGAGACAAGTGTCATAGGGGCAAACAAACTAGTTCCAAGTAGTGAAACATACCTATGCTCAATGCAAGGATACATGTGTAGGATAGCGACACTCGAGGGAAAATCCCCTCTTGGTAAAAAGGGAATCAAGCTGCAAAGGATATTTAAAATGGCTCTGCATGGCTAAACATGAGACAAGCTCGGGCTATATGGCTGAAACTCAATGTCAAGGAAGCTGGCATAAGGCTCAATAAGGTAGGCAAAGCTCATGATAATGCAATTACAACTTGACATAAGGGAGTCCTGAGGGGAATAAGCCAGCAAAAGATCAAGAGGAGTATGAGGCTCTTGTGAAATGTCATGGCAATACTATACAACGGACTCCCACACCCTAAGGGACAAAATGTCAGCATGGGCACCAAATGCAAATAAGGTGCTAAATAGGGTACCCATGTAAGGTCAAGCTGTACCACTCATATCATGCCACTTCCAAAACAACAAGAAGGTTCCGTGACATAATAGAGTGGGTTCGTACCTAAGGCTATAATGAAATGGTCATAAGGTCATGGAAAATGCAAATGGTGATGACACCTAACCTATATGCCAGTTTAGACATGATACCTGAAATCGGCACGAACGGGTCAATCCAATGGCTGAAACGGCACTCAAAAAGGTCTCCTACATCATAAACTAGGTAAAAAACGGTCCAAAATGATTAGAAATGGTCCAAACTATAGGAAAGAGGGAAAAAAATTTCAAAAATTTGGAAAATTTCTATAAATAGTAAATATTTCAAAACATTATAAAACATTTGAAACTTTTACCCAATTGAGCTCAAATTTTCAATAGCGAATTCCAAGAGATCTAGTCGACGGAATCCACTACCGTTTCTTCTAGGTACTTACCCATGCTCTTCTCTTCCATTTTGATGCAATTTTTATCAAATTCCATGGTTATTTGGGATTTCTAGGCCGATCCAAAATAGGCACTACGGCCCACATGGAAATTGAGGTTTTTTCCGCGTATAGGGCTGGCTATACGCAGAAAATGCCCCCAAACCCGCATACATATGCGGTTGTTTGGCAAACAGTCGTGTATGCGGCCACGCATAAGGTTTTTTAAGTGTTATAATGGGTAAACATGCAATTTTTTGTGCAGGATGGTCCTATAATGGAGATAACGTGAACATGGTGATGTAGAGGAGGCAGTAAGGGCCGATCTAATGGCTCAACAAGCACTACGTGCATGTGGGCTCTACAAATTTTGATATCTTGGTGGCTTAAAGGCCAAACTAGGACTATTGTAGATGCTGGTGGATTACTAGGATCCAGACTCAGAGTCATTCCAAATAGATGGGATTTCCCTCACCATAGAGGTGGAGGACATATACTTTATTAATGGACTTTCCCAACGGGGGGAAGTAGTGAACCTACGTTCTCGCGGGCCCTGAGGTGGCCTGACTATAGATGAGTACATTGCAGTGTACTTCTATCCAAACATGGAGAAGGTGGGGAGTCAGATCCCAACCAACTCTATACAGGTGTTGGGACTAAAGGCCATCCTACTGACACTGGGCAGGATAGCAGGCTTGCGTTCACTCCACCAAGCCTCACGGCCTCTGATGTTCTATGCAATGGAGTGCATGACACCCACGGTATATGACTAGATCACTACACTGCTGAGCAACATGAAACACCAACTTAGTGAGTGTAAGTTGGGTAGAGTGCGAAACTTTGGTTTCAGCAGTATACTGAGCACGTTTTTCTTTGAGCATGTTCTAGGATTAAGCCCCATAGTTGACATTCCTTTACACGAGGTTCGAGATCCGACCCAATGGCATTGGGCAGATGCGATGCGTAGACTAGGAGGAGGTAGGGTTTCCAACCCCTATCCAGCTGAGTTCTTTCTATGGTGGTAATGACAGATAGTTGCCATCAATGACTACCCCTATGCGAGGATAGATTTTTTATGGGACTCGGACATGCCACTACCACCAGGATGGAGATATGCTGACATAGGTAACGAATCTCGACCCTCGCTTTAAATTTTTTAGTTATTTAATTTCTTTGTGTTTTCTGATTATATGAAATCAAAAGACATGTTTTTGGGTGACAATACATAGTAACATCTACCATATGCATACAGATGTGGGACCATGGTGACCTGAAAGCTTCCCTTGTCATAGACGGAGGGGAAGAGGAGACGATATCATGGGTGTGGATGCGGAGTGGACGCTCCAAAGCATTCATACCAACTTTGTGAGGATGACACACAGATTTCCCATGGTGCAAGTTGAGGACTTACCTAAGGATATGCAGCGCTAGGTGGTAGGTGTACCATGAGCATGGGTGCGATTATTCTGACAGCTAGCTAGAGCCATAGTGACCTTCCATGATCACAACCCCCCTCCTCCTCCACAGGCCTAGATACCTGGGAAATACATTTTGTATTACCGTGTATTATATTTTGGTGGCTTGAGAGCCCCATTTTTGTATTATGACACTATGTATTACCACATTTTGGATGTATATAATTTTTTTTATGATGATCAGTTTATTTATTTACATGTGTAAAAATTTGTGTTTGTGATGAATTTATTGTGTATGAAACAAATGCCAATCTAACACGTAGTTAGCATATGAGTCAGCAACTTGATTATTAATTCTTGGAACATGTATGTATGTTATATTGTCAAATTGTCGTTCTAATAATATCACACGTAAGAATATTCTTAATAACGTTGAATCTCTAACATGGTACAAACCATTAAGCTGTGACACTACTAACTCCAAATCAAGACGTACCTCAAGAGAGAGAATGCCATGTAAAATGGCATCCTGTAGAATCTCAATAATGGCATTGTATTCAGCAACATTGTTGGAAGATGGTCGTAGACATACGCCTCTTGAAGACAGTACCTGACCCATAGGAGTATAAATCACCTAAGCAGCAAAGGATGAGTGTTGAGTGTGACAGCTCGCACCATCCGCGAATCCTATGTAGGTGGAAGATTCCATTAACATCTGCTAAAAGAAACGGAAACTAATCACAAACCCGATCTCTATAAGAAAAAAAACTAACTATGCAAAACTGTATAATAATATACAATAACCAGCCTTGGCTGAAAATCATGCATAGTACTTCTTGAGATAGAGCCCATTTCGAGGCTATGCCAAGGCCATTCCTTCATAATCCACTAACTCATAACCGCCCTTCTCTAACAGACGTTTGACGACGTAAGGACCACGCCACATGGGGTTAAAATTTCCTGCCCCCAAGGGTTCCTTCGGTTGATCCCACAAAAGGACCAAGTCTCCCTCACTAAACCTCTTTGGTTGGACAGACTTATCGTACTGGACCTTTACATGATGTTTATTTACTTATAGAGCCACCAAGGCATATTGATGTTGCTCATCAAGTTGCTCAAGGTGGACCAAATGCTCCTCCAATTGGGAAGTGTCTGGTAAGAGCTCTATAGCTAGTTTCAAAGAAGGAATCTTGCACTCAACCTATAATACCGACTCCACTCCATGTACAAGTTGATATGGAGAAAAACCCATGGTAGTCTTAACAGCGGTTCTATACGCCCACAAAGCAGGATAGAACATAATGTGTCAATTATTCTTGCTTCGTGCGATGGTTCGTTGGAGAATGGATTTTAGTGATGTATTCACTGCTTCTACCTGTCCATTCGCTTGAGGGTAGTAACAGGAGGAATGCTCTTGCTTGTACGCTAACTTTGATTCCAACTCTTCCATCATACAATTATGAAAGTGTGAGCCATGGTCAGTGACAAGCTCTTTCGAAATCCCGAACAGAGTAATAATCTGGTTGAATACGAACTGCGCGGCTGTCTCACCGTCGGATTTAACTGTAGGAATAGCCTTAGCCCATTTCGTGAAGTAATAAACAACCACTATGATATGATGATGCCCCCCAACTGAAGCTGGGTTTCAATACATAAAATCAAGCCCCCATTTAGTGAAGGGACTGGTGGCGATGATGGGATGTAATGGGGTAGGTTTCAAGCGCATATTACGTGAAAACACTTGGCAAGGGTGGCACCTCTTAACTGCATCTACACAGTCTTTAAAGATCAATGACCAGAAATAACCCGCTCCTAAGATTTTTTGGGCTGTAGAAATCCCAGATAAATGACCACCACACACCCCTCTGTGGCAATCATTCGGCACTACCTCAACCTCATCATGAGTTAAACAATGTCGTAAAATGGAATCTATCCCACAGCGGTATAAAGTGTTATCCACTATGAGGTAATTCTTAGACACATCACGTAATCATCGTCGTTCATCCCATGAGAGGTGACTAGGGACCTTCAACGTTTGTAGATATATAATGATATCCCCATACCATGGGTCTAAAGTTGATATTAAGAAGATGTGCTCATCAATAAACGTATCTTCACAAACCAACTCCTCGTCCTCTCTTGGGAAATACGATATAAGCTCTGCAAAAATTAACGATTTCTTCGATTTTGCCGAAACAAATTCGAGATCAAATTCTTGCAGGATGACAATCCATTTATTATATTTTCCCCAAATCATCCTTCGAGTGAGGATGAATTGAAATGGATTGACATGTGCTCCAACTAAGGTTTGGTGAAGGAGAGTATAATGTCTCAACCATTTAACCGCATTTATGGTAGCTAAGGAAAGCTTCTCAACATGAGAATAATGAATCTCAGCATCAATAAGATTTCGACTTAGATAGTATATGGCATGTTCTTGGAGCTCCTCATCCTCTTGAACCAAAACCACCCCAATCATCTCTCTTAGTGCCAGATGTTACCCAAATTTTTGTAGCATAGTTGGGTCACCTGAGGAGCTACCGGTTGACAGGTTTGTTCAAATTCTGATTCCAGTGTATCAGTCGATCCATCTGCTTGTCTAGCCAATATTGGCTAGTCACTTTTTTATTTGAATAATTTTGACCATGGGCCCACGGGGTTTGTAATAAAATGTGCTAGTAGGATATTTTTTAGTGGTTCGGTCTCCTGGGACATAGAATCTCAATTAGGGTACTCCAGGGAGTTTTTTTCCCCTAACAATTATGCTTTTCCTTTAGCCGAGTATAACTGACGAGGTTTTCTCCTGCTTCCCCCAAAGATGGAATGCCCGATGTTGAATTCTGGGCTTTGGGGGGTTATTAGAGCCCAACTGAGTGTTATAATCCTACTAGACATTATTTAGATAAATCATGGTCATGTCCTAAATCATCTGGACACATAAAAAAAATAGAAAATATATTTTTCGAACCGTGAAATTTTTTTTTTAATTTTTTAATTTTCAATTACTTTTCCTAAGTTTTTTGGGTTAATTCTTCCATAAGTTAAATGGAAAAAACCCGTTCGTGATCCGGACTCAGAATTTAGTGATTGAAGGCTCTAACCTTAATCCAAAAATTATTCTTGATCAGCCAGCCAGTCAAAGCCAACTTTCATATCAGCAATCGGACACATAATGCCTTTTTACTCAAAAAAGTCAGTGTTGAGTAAAAAAATGACTATTTTGGAGAAAACTAAAACTCTCCAAATTAATCCAAATTCAGTAAAATAAAAGGCTAAATGACATCTCATGGAACACTTATGATGATTGGAGTTATCATAACTCAGCTTCATTCATCATTAAGAGAGCAATTAATTTATTATCAGTTATCAGACATGTCATCTCCAGCTAAAGATGAGATGGAGAGCTCTCATTGGTCCGGTGATTTGATCGAGGTGAAGACTGAAGCTTACACCATCAGTGGGCTTACCAAACCTAGGTCAGGCTCTTGCTAGACCTAAAGGATGAGCTTACCTACATCCAGACTCACACATGTGGCCTCATCCTTGGCTTGTTTTCAGTGCACAGGTTTGGAGTGGGGACGCCTTGCCTGGGTGGTGGCCTCCCCTCACTCCCAATTCTCCAGTTTAGGTCTGGTTTCTTTGTTAGGTGGCTAAGTTGGTTAGGGTTGGTTTTTGGGTTTTATGGTTTTAGCACTCTCTCATTTTTTAAAAAGAGGCTCTTTCATCTCTATTTGCATGGAATTTTTGGCATAGAAGCTCCGGAGACTTTCTATTGTAATATTTTGGTTAAGATTTAATAAAGTTTATGACTTTGGAGGTCAATACAGAAGCTCTTTTTTGTTCATGATTCACCGTGTTAGGTGATACCTTTCTTTACACCTTGCTTTCTTGATTCTTAAGTATTTGGTTATATTAATGTTGAAGGCTAACAATCTAGCACCATATTTTATAATCCATGGTTTTCTCTTGAAGTCGTGTTGTTTTCAGGTGTTGTCTGGTATACAGGGACTCTTTCATGGTTGACATTAATTCTGTAGGTTCCACAAGAAGTCATTCTCTTTTAGGAATATTGAGAAGCACAATCATTTTTGCCCCATCCATCATCAAACAAAAGACATCTTCCCGGTCACCTTTTCCAAGTTTTGTTTAAAGTTTTTATTCTCTACTTTTTTTCCATGTATCTCATGTTTGTTTTGACTTGACATGGTAGCTTGGGATTTGATCCCAAGTTCCACATTATTTTGTGGCTACTTCTCTTTCCCCATTAGCATCCTTGCGTACATCCAGCTAATCTAGACGGTTTCGAGACTAGTGCTTCTAGTGGTCACCTTGTTCGGAGGTTTATCCCACCCTTTATTTGTTATTTAGTGACTTCTCCCCATTCTTCTAGGTTGGATTTGGCCTCCTTCCACATTGTTGTGTGTATTTTCTTTTTCTTTTTCTTCACTGCCCTGTTTTTTCAATCTTTTGCCACCCCTTTTCTCCATTTTGGACAGCCCTAGCATGCCCTAGTTTTTGTTCTTCTTTGCCCCATTTTTTTCCTAGTTTTTGGGCCCTATTCAACCTTGTTTGTGGCCTTGTTTTCCACTTTTTGTTCGCTGTCCTATTTTTCATTTTTTATGACAGCCATTTGTTTTCTCTTTCGCTGTTCTGTTTTCTTAAATTTTTGTCTTCCTTTAACTTCATAGTTGGCTGCCCTTTTTTTTCCGTTCTTTGGTTTTGATATTCCTTTTGTTTTCTTGCCTTCTTTCCCTCATCTTCCTTTGTTTTAACCCTCTTTTTTCTTTTCTCTTTCTCTCTCTCTCTCAAACTTCCTCTTCCCTTTTTTGAAAAGTTTTGAGAAAAGTTAAAAGTAAAAGTAAAAGTACTCTCCTTTTTTACACAAGTCCTAATATTAAGTAGAGTGATTTTTCTTTCATTTGAAAATTCCTTTCAAGGATTAAAATCCTTAAGGCACTTTGTATAAAGTTTAATAAAAAATCTTGTGTTTGAGTGGGGTTTTTAAGTCCCCACTCTCATCCTCCCCCATTTTGGGAGGCTTGTGTTGTGTGTATGCTTATATTAGTGCTTGTTTCATCATTGATTATATCTCATGCTTAGATCACTAATTGTTGATTCATCACTTATAGATCATTAATTAAGTTGATTACTCTATTTTAAATTGTCTACCATTCTAAGTAAATCAACTACGCAAATCTCTTGAATCACACCATAAGGTAGATCAAGAGTGCTCTCTATCGGAGAGTTGTCTTTTCATTGTTTAATAAGTTAATCAATTAATCTTGAAAGTCTCTTGAACATGTCGTAATCCAACTCAAGATCACTCTCTATTGGAGAGCATTCCCACTGCATATCCTTGCATCAAGCATATATATTAACTAAGTCTCTTGAACCACTGTCATAAGACGAGGTCAAGAGCGCTGTCTGTCGGAGAGTTTTAATTAATTAACTTAATAAAATTCGAAACTCACATCTCTTTAATTAATTAACCCCCTTCCCTCCTTGCTAGAGTATTCTCTGACCAATCTTCGATCGGAATACCCAGAAACAGCATTGGATCTTTAAACCCCACAAGAGGAACTTAACTAAAAATTTCCCCAATAACCAACGCACCGGCGTTGTTCGATAAATACCGAGGCATGTGGAAAAATTCCAAGTGTGGGCGCCGGGCTACCTAATTTGGGCACTGGTAGTTAAGTTATTGAACACTTACCTTTGACCCCAGATAGGTCTGTCATGTCTTCAAACAGAGCCACTGAAGGTATTACAGGTTAGGACATCCAGCCACCATAAGTGAAGTTCACAAACAAAAAACTCTTAAAACTTACCAAGAGCACTTGCAAAACCTAACATTCACTGGCATATTTTGGGATTCACATGTTTACACTCAAAGCATCTTTGATAAGTTGACTCCATAGGCAATGGTCCCATATTTTAGCATTATTGATAATCTAGGCCATTTGTCCATCGAATGTTTGATTATAAATCATACTTGTGAATTCTTTATCTATTTCGTGAAGCTCTCAAATATTTGTCTATATTTCAATTCCGGTGATAGCAACATGGATTGCTTTGTCTTATGTTAAATTCATCACATCAATCATCTTAAATCACAATAACTCCTAAACAACACCCATCCGCATCCGAAACATCTAAAAATTAACTTAAACATTGAGCCATAGAAAACTTTTTGTTAGGGACTACCCCCCTTGGCTTCGGTAGGAGTTAGCCTAAACGAAGGAGCTAGGAGTAGGTGACAGTACCTAGCTCTATGCTTTCCCCCAAGGTCACACCTCTCCCACTTTCTCAAGTGAGGAGACAGCTTTAAGAAGATTTCTGCTGCTGGTGTGCAATCGGCGGACAACATCTTTTGGCACCGCTGCTGGGGACAAATCTTTTTGTTCCTGGACGACCTTTGTTTCTTTTAGTTTTTTACCTTTTTATCCTTTTTGGTAGATTTTAGTCCAATCACTCTCTGAAATTAGACTTAAGTCCACCTGGCAACTCCACTGTTAGTTAACACATCAAGGTATTCTACTAGAATAAACTCTGTAGGTTTGGTCGATTTCATCCATGACCCCGAAAAGGTCTTAAGGAGGAGATTAAACAAACTATCTTCTCGCAGGATCCTTGCAAAACTTGGATCTGAGTATGTTTCAGACATCCATCTTTTATTTCTAGAAAACTTAGAAAATTTGCAAAATAATAATTGTTTCCTTAATCCAATGGGTGAGTTTTTTACTCAACTTAACTTTGCTCAGATAGCAGGTCATCCTCATGATATCCCTGACAAGGCTATCGACAAGATTATGACATATAATGGCACTAATGCCTCCCTCTTTGCGGAGAAGAATATCAGGAATTTCACAGACACTACGATTCCCATGTCAGGGGTACTGATAGGCATGAAGATGTTTACATGACCTTGTTTGCCTTATCTTTGGATGGAAAGGATGGCAATTGGTACGATAATTTGCCGGACGATTCTTTCGCCACCTTAGCAGACTTCAAGGCGGCTTTCCTTGGAAAGTTTGGTAGTAGAAAGGAGCCTAGACATGTAGTAGCAGCTTTGACCAGCATAAAGAAGTCAGAAACTGAAACAATGGAAAAATTCAACGATAGGTTCACAGAGTTATCAAATTCCATCCCTGCTACTTATGCTCCTCCGATAGCTTCTATTTTGGACTATTACATGGAATCTTTGAGTGGTAAAATCCAATACCAAATTAGAGATAAGGAGCCGGTTACTTTACTTCTAGCTCAGGGTTTAGCTGTCAAAATTGATAAGAATATGCAGTCATCTGGTGAATCTAACCTCCAGGATTATTCAAGGTCTTCAACTGCTTTGAAAATTAGTGAGCCCAAAGACAAGGATCCTTTATCAACTATGAAGGATGCCTATGAAAAACAGATGATCGATATGAAAAGGGAGATGAAGAAGGAAATGGAGGAGGCAGAGCAGAAACATTTAGTGTAGTTAAAGGAAATTCATAATAGGGTAATAACAATGGAAAGAACTCAAACTGAACCTGCTCCTAGGACTTTTCCTACCAAGCCAACATGGCAGAGAAAGAATCCCAACAATGAGCAGAAGCCTCCTCATCAGCTAGAGGCCGCTAATGTGGATGAGCAGTATAAACCATTTTGCAGAGCATGTGAAGACCTTCATGAAGAATCTTCCTAATATTATGCATGCTATATTCAGGAGCATGGTTTTCCAGAGGGTTGTGGTCCTGAAGCATCATCCAACGAACATGAGTACATAAACTATGTAGATGACATGCATGATATTTCTGGAGAAAGTTGGAAAGAGGCAAAACAATATTCAAGAGAGCCTGAGTACATTAGCGCAGTTGGACAACTCCATCCTGTCACCATAGAAAATCGCTGTCAAGTCGAAGATTATAATCAACAAATGGATAACCTCACTAAAAACGTTTGTACTAATCCTACAAATGAGCATAATGATGATAGTTTCGAAGTTTTACTACCTTGTGAGCTTTTTTCTGAAGAAGATGACTATGATCATGAGGAGGGATATAGTCAGGGATGTGATACAAGTGAGGAAGAATCCCCTTCTTCTTAGATGGATGAAAACTACGAGACTTTAATTGAAAATCCAATCTTAGAAGTTTCATGTGATGAGAGTCCTCCATGCTCTCCACCGGATGACAAATATTTGGAAAGTTGGGTCCCATGTGATATCTTTGAAACCCAGCTTTTTGAAGAAGATTGTTTTGAGCAGAATGAGGAGTGTATTCAAGGACTTGATACCAGTGATGAGGCATCTCTCATATCCGACATAGATGGAAATGATGATTACTGGAATTTTATTGAAAATCCAACTTATGATACTTTTGAAAATATTTTTGAGAATCTCATCTATGATGTGTCCAGCACGGGGAGTTGTTATTCTGAGACTTGTAAAGAAGAGCAGTTGAATTTTTCCTATGATCAGTCGGAATTGTATCTAAGTATCTGTAATAAGGACTTGGAGAAGCAATGCGGTGAAGAGTCAGATGGGATACAACTAGTTGAAGTTTTTTCTCCGCCATTGTCTTCACATATAGATGCTCCTTATGTTTTGGAGCAGATTGGGGCTTATACAACAAGTTATTATTTGATAATCCTTGATGATCATCATGATGGAGTAGTTGACCTACCGCATCATCTTGATTTGTATATCAACGTTATCCAGTCATGGGTAGAAGCAGTATGCGCGATCACTTACCAGTTTGGGAAGAATTTTGACGACATTATTTATGCCTATGATTCCCCATCCAGCCTGCCCATTCTGGATCATCACGCAGGTTTGCATTCTCTGGAAATTGTGTCCTCACTTTTGCTGGTAACCAAATACAAGGAAAAACCTTTTTACATTAATAAAATTCTTAGGTGCTTACATTTGATTTATGATTACACCTAACCTTTTGTGTATCATGCTTAGATTAGGAAAATAGGCTCCTTAAAGTGAGTATTTACTTTGGCATTTTCTTTATGTACTTAGAAATAAATAAATTTTTCAGTGAATAAAGCAACTTTTGGATCATTGGCTCTTTTTCATAAAATGTGTGCTACTAAGGTTTTCTTGTCAAGTTGAGATGTTTTTACAGGATATGGAAACCAGAGATTATGGGGTTCTTGTATGCTCTCCTTGCATAAGAGACTAGATTGAGCACACGTCCCGCAGTTGGAGCCAGATGTTATCCAAATTTTTGTACCATAGTTGGGTTACCTGAGGAGCCGCCGGTTGCCAGACTTGTTCAAAGTCTGATTCCAATGTATCAGTCGATCCGTCTACTTGTCTAGCCAATATTGGCTAGTCACTTTTTTATTTGAATAATTTTGACCATGGCCCCACGGGGTTTGTAATAAAATGTGCTAGTAGGATATTTTTGAGTGGTTCGGTCTCCTGGGACGTAGAATCTCAAATAGGGTACTCCAGGGATTTTTTTCCCTTGACAATTATGCTTTTCCTTTAGCCAAGTATAATTGACGAGGTTTTCTCCCGCTTCCTCCAAAGCTGGAATGCCCGATGTTGAATTATGGGCCTTGGGGGGTTATTAGAGCCCAACTGAGTGTTATAAGCCTACTAGACATTATTTAGATAGATCATGGTCATGTCCTAAGTCATCTGGACACATAAAAAAATTTGAAAAAATCTTTTTCGAACCGTGAAAATTTTTTTTTTTTAATTTTTTAATTTTTAATTACTTTTCCTAAGTTTTTTGGGTTAATTTTTCTATAAATTAAATGGAAAAAACCTGTTCGTGATCCGGACTCAAAATTCAGTCATTGAAGGCTCTAACCTTAAGCCAAAAATCATTCTTGATCAGCCAGCCAGTCAGAGCCAAGTTTCAGATCAGCAATCGGACACATAATGCCTTTTTACTCAAAAAAGTCAGTGTTGAGTAAAAAAATGATTTTTAGTAAAAAAATGATTTTTAGTAAAAAAATGATTTTTATTAAAAAAATGATTATTTTGGAGAAAACTAAAACTCTCTAAATTAATCCAAATTCAGTAAAATAAAAGGCTAAATGACATCTCATGGAACACTTATGATGATTGGAGTTATCATAACTCAGCTTCAGTCATCATTAAGTGAGCAATTAATTTATTATCAGTTATCAGACATGTCATCTCCAGCTAAAGATGAGATGGAGACCTCTCATTGGTCCGGTGATATGATCGAGGTGAAGACTGAAGCTTACACCATCAAAGGGCTTCCCAAACCTAGGTCAGGCTCCTGCCAGACCTAAAGGATGAGCTTACCTACATCCAGACTCACACATGTGGCCTCATCCTTCACTTGTTTTTAGTGCACAGGTTTGGAGTGGGGGCGCCTTACCTGGGTGGAGGCCTCCCCTCACTCCTTGTTCTCCGGTTTAGGTCTGGGCTCTTTGTTAGGTGGCTAAGCTAGTTAGGTTTGGTTTTTTGGTTTTAGGGTTTTAGCACTCTCTCATTTGTTAAAAAGAGGCTCTTTAAGCTCTATTTGCATGGAATTTTTGGCATAGAAGCTTTGGAGAATTTCTATTGTAATATTTTGCTTAAGATTTAATAAAGTTTATGAATTTGGAGGTCAATGCGGAAGCTCTTTGTTGTTCATGATTCACCGTGTTAGGTGATACCTTTCTTTACACCTTGCTTTCTTTATTCTTAAGTATTTGGTTATATTATTGTTGAAGTCTAACAATCTAGCACCATATTTTATAATCCATGCTTTTCTCTTGAAGCTATGTTGTTTTCGGGTGTTGTCTGGTATACAGGGGCTCTTTCATGGTTGACATTCATTCTGCAGGTTCCACAAGAATTCATTCTCTTTTAGGAATATTGAGAAGCACAACCATTTTTGCCTCATCCATCATCAAACAAAAGACATCTTCCCAGTCTCCTTTTCTAGGTTTTATTTAAAGTTTTTCTTCTCTACTTTTTGTCCATGTATCTCATGTTCGTTTTGACTTGAGATAGTAGCTTGGGATTTGATCCCAAGTGCCACATTACTTTGTGGCTACTTCTCTTTCCCCATTAGCATCCTTGTATACATCCAGCTAGTCTGGACGGTTTCGGGACGAGTGCTTCTAGTGGTCACCTTGTTCGGAGGTTGATCCCACCCTTTATTTGTTATTTAGTGATTTCTCCCCCTTCTTCTAGGTTGGATTTGGCCTCCTTCCACATAGTTGTGTGTATTTTCTTCTTGTTTTTCTTCGCTGCCCCATTTTTTCAATCTTTTCCCACCCCTTTTCTCCATTTTGGACAGCCCTAGCATGCCCTAGTTTTTCTTCCTTTTTGCCCTAGTTTTTGGGCCCTCTTCAACCTTGTTTGTGGCCTTTTTGTCCACTTTTTGTTTTCTATCCTGTTTTTCATTTTTTTTGACAGCCATTTGTTTTCTCTTTCGCTGTCCCATTTTCTTAAATTGTTGTCTTCCTTTAACTTCATAGTTGGCTGCCCTTTTTTTCCCTTCTTTGGTTTTGATCCTCCTTTCATTTTCTGGCCTTGTTTCCCTCATCTTCCTTTGTTTTATCCCTCTTTTCACTTTTCTCTTTCTCTCTCTTTCAAACTTCCTCTTCCCTTTTTTGAAAATTTTTGAGAAAAGTTAAAAGTAAAAGTAAAAGTACTCTCCTATTTTACACAAGTCCTAATATTAAGTAGAGTGATTTTGTTTTCATTTGAAAAGTCCTTTCAAGGACTAAATTCCTTAAGGAACTTTCTATAAAGTTTAATAAAAAAAATCTTGTGTTTGAGTGGGGTTTTTAAGTCCCCACTCTCATCCTCCCCCATTTTGGGAGGCTTGTGTTGTGTGTATGTTTATATTAGTGCTTGTTTCATCATTGATTATATCTCATGCTTAGATCACTAATTGTTGATTCATCACTTCTAGATCATTAATTAAGTTGATTACTCTATTTTAAATTGTCTACCATTCTAAGTAAATCAACTGTGTGAATCTCTTGAATCACACCATAAGGTAGATCAAGTGTGCTCTCTATCGAAGAGTTTTTTTTTCATTGTTTAATAAGTTAATCAATTAATCTTAAAAGTCTCTAGAACTTGCCGTAATCCAAGTCAACAATACTCTCTATTGGAGAGCATTCCCACTGCATATCCTTGCATCAAGCATATATATTAACTAAGTCTCTTGAACCACTGTCATAAGACAAGGTCAAGAGCGCTCTCTGTCAGAGAGTTTTAATTAATTAACTTAATAAAATTCGAAACTCACATCTATTTAATTAATTAACCCCCTTCCCTCCTTGCCAGAGTATGCTCTGACCAATATTTGATCGGAATACCCAGAAACAGCATTGGATCTTTAAACCCCACAAGAGGAACTTAACTAAAACTTTTCCCCATAACCAACGCGTTGTTTGATAAATACCGAGGCATGTGGGAAAATTCCAAGTGTGGGCATCGGGCTACCTAGTCTGGCCACCGGTACTTAAGTTATTGAACAATTACCTTTGACCCCAGATAGGTCCATCATGTCTTCGAATGGAGCCACTGAAGGTATTACCGGTTAGGACATCCAGCCACCATAAATGAAGATCACAAACAAAAAACTCTTAAAACTTACCAAGAGCACTTGCAAAACCTAACATTCACTGGTATCTTTTGGGATCCACAAGTTTACTCTCAAAGCATCTTTGATAAGTTGAATCCATAGGCACTGGTCCCATCTTTTAGCATTGTAAATAATCTAGTCCATTTGTCCATCGAATGTTTGATTATAAATCATATATGTGAATGCTTTATCTATTTTGTGAAGCTCTCAAATATTTGTCTATATTTCAATTCCGGTGATAGCAATGTGGATTACTTTGTCTTGTGTTAAATTCATCACATTAATCATCTTAAATCACAATAACTCCTAAACAACACCCATCCGCATCTGAAACATCTAAAAATTAACTTAAACATTGAGCCATAGAAAAAATTTTGTTAGGGACTACCCCCCTTGGCTTCGTTAGGAGTTAGCGTAAATGGAGGAGCTAGGGGTAGGTGACAGTACCTAGCTCTGTGCTTGCCCCCAGGGTCACACCTCTCCCACTTTCTCAAGTGAGGATATAGCTTTTAGAAGATTTTTGCTACTGGTGTGCAATAGGCAGGCAACACCAGAAATTGTTCTTAGACTACTAGAAGAACAAGCCAACACAATCTCAGAAGTAAAATTAAATAAAATAGGTTTTATGGTTTTGGTTTATGGTTTTGGTCTTAAAAACTTCATCAGCAAGGAGAAAATAAACATCCACAAGCTAATACAAAACTGAATCATGCAATTTGGATAAACTGGGGATCAAACACATCCCAATAAGTCGTAAACATTACACATGAAATACTAATTCCACCCACATGCTACAAGCATTTACATGAATAAACCTTTAAACAAGAAATGAAATTGTAGACTGAGCAATCAAACAGATCAAAAATGAAAAAGCATAGCAGGTAAAAGGGCTTATCAGTTTATATATAATCAATAACAGTCATCCACTTACATAATATTTATAAGTGCTAGCTTGAGAAATCAAAGCTCCAAAAGCCTCTCCTTGAGTGAAAAATCCCCCCTTCAAAACTATATGTTTGTCTTCCTTTTATCATTACAAAAGTAAAGTAGTTCCATAACTACCTTCTAGGTCGAAATTTGAAATAGTTACATCAATTAGTTACATGATAACTCAAAATCTTTAAATATAATTAACCCAAAAATAGCAAATCGGATTTCGAGAAATTTGGCGAATTTCTGGAAATTTGGGTCTCAAAGACTCCTTCATATCTCTCGATCTAGGGAACCTATGTAAACATTGAGAGAGGTTTCTTTTAATGATTATGTTATAAACAAAAAAATGTCTTGTTTTTTCAAAATTCCTCTTCAATTAATTGGAATATGTTCTGTACATTTGTGACTAAAACAGGAAATTATTAAATAATTCAAACCCTGAAAATAGGCCACAAAGATGAATTTGAATATCTCAAATGATAATAGTTGTTGCAAAACTGAGAGAGATTTTTGTGCATGAGTCTGTTGTGGACAAAATTTCTTTTGGTTTTCCTGAATTCGTTTCCATCTCCTCGTAATCTAGTCCCAATGACAATGACAAAATTAGGAAAAACAGAGCCGCTACAAGAATCTCCTCATGAAAATATTTGACAAAGGACTAAAAAATTAGAGTTAGATTATAAATCAAAACTTGGAATAAAATTTTATTATAATTTTTTGAAAGCTTAAATATGTACATAATAATTAATAAGCCCAAAAGGAAAACCTTAAAACTAAAATAATGAAATAATTCAACCATTAAAAGCATTAAATCCAACCAAAATTATTGATTGTAAAAAATTCTTAAAATCAACATAAAATATAAAATCATTGTAAACCAACGGTTGAAAATTATGACAAAAAGAACAGATAAAATAAGAACAAGATCTAGTCATAACAGTCTCCATGGATGCGGCCACATAAAGTAGAAAATCACGACTATAGTTTGGGGGACTAATCACCGGGGCCGATGCTAGGGCTCGTTTGAGCACATCAAAGGACTCCTGGGCTTGCTCATCCCAACAAAAGGTGGTGTCGTTCTTCAAAAGACACATGAAGCCTCTAGTCAAATTGGCAAAATTGACAACGAATCTTCGTAAGAAAGTTTCCATGCCTTGCAAACATTGAATATGACGAATATTTTTCGGGGGAGACAACTAAAGTATTTCCTCAACCTTCAATGGGTCGACTCTTATACCCTCTTTAGAAACGATTAATCCTAATAAGTGACCTGAATTCACACAAAAAATGCACTTGTGAGGATTTAACCTGACCAAATAATGGTGGCACCTTTTGAACACCAATCTCAAATGATAGGAATGACATATTCTCATACGAGAATGAGCAGCAAGGTCATCCAAAAATACTTCGATAATCGATTTGAGATTGTGGAAAATCAAGGTCATGGCCCGCTGAAAAGTAGCTCTGGCATTCTTAGTGCCAAAAGGCATTTTTCGATATGCAAAAGTTACCCAAGGACAAATAAATGCGGTCTTATGCTGGTCCGCAAGATTAATTTGTATCTGATTATATCCAGAAAAGTCATCCATAAAGGAAAAAACCTCGCTACCCGCACACTCATCGAAAATCTAATAAATAAATGGTGTGGGGAAATTGTCCTTAGGACAGTCATGATTCAAATCATGGAAATCAGTACATATGTGGATCGCTCCCTGCTTCTTGTCAACTGGATTGAGGTTTGAAACCCACTACATCAAGGGAACGGGATAGATAAAACTGGCTTTCAGCAGTTTCTCTATCTCTGCCTTAATTGCGGGTGCTTTCCTAGGATTCATTGCATGCAAATGTTGTCGAATAGGCTTAGCATTGGGATAAGTCTTAATCTCATGTTTGATAATGTGAGGGTCGATAGTTGGCATCTCATCGCAAGAGCAAGCAAAGATATCACGAAATTCTTTAAACAGCTCAGTGTATTCTAGAATCTCAGCATGGGAACATTCTGCCTCAATATAGACATTCTCTATCCTGCCAGGATCACAAGAGATATTGATAGGAATCATTGGAGATATATTTTCCATGTTCCCATTAGCCATCGGACTAGGAGAGCTTAATGGAACCATAGGACTACCAATCCTCTCGCTAAGAACCTCCCTAAAGTCCTCACGCTCCAAGTGGTCAAGCTCAGGAATAAAGTAAGATCTATGATGGAGCTTTTCCCATGGTGGCTCAAATCCCAACATGGCCTCAATAATCTCTTTGTCTGAAGGAAAAACACTATCAAAATAGTCGTGTGCATGAGAATATTGTATCGCCCAAGCCGACAGCACATAAGGGTCCTCCCCCTTCGTTCGTGAAGAGGAAGAACTAGGCTCTGCAACACATTCAATATTAGCTTGATAAGATACCATAGCTGTAGGAAACAACACGTCCGTCACAATGGGCTCACTCGAAGTATTCGGTGTAGGAAGAATCCAAGGATCTTCCATATGAATCATGCAAAAAGACACCAATATTATAGATGTCAAAGCCTCACCGAAACTAGACCCTATCATAAGGATAGGTGCAGGGCAACTAAATCTTCCCATGAGGGATGGATACATGCCCATGCCCACACTCAGAGTTTCCTGCTGATAGTGCTCTATAATCGGGATCGAAGCTCCTGAAGATGCGGTAACTGACAGATTCTTGAATGACGTTTGATCAATCATAACTATCTTCTCATTAAATGGAAAGCATACCACACGAAATAGGGAAGAAGCTACGGCTTGCATATTGTACATCCAATTCCTACCCAACAAGAGATTGTAGTCAAGGCGTGCATCAACCACCTCGACCTCTATCGTAATGGTCTTCCCTCCCAAACAGAATTTAAGGGAAGGAATAATCCTGTGCGACCTAAATGATCTCCCATCGAACGCAGTTAACATGGTCGTTGACTTAGACAACTCAGGGGAACCTAAACCCTTCCAACACGATAAATACATCACAGAAGTAGCTGTTCCTTCGTCAATCACAGTGCACTTGACGGTCATGTTAATACATTCTACGTGAATCAAGAGAGACACATAGTAAGGCAAGCGAGGCTGAATTCCTGCGGTTTCAAATTTAATCATGGAGTAAGAATTATCATCATTCACACCAAGGAAAAAAACAAAAATATTTTCTTTGCAAAGGACAATTTTGAAGCACTTCAAGTGCAGACATAGCACAAGGAGTATGGCCCAAATCCTCAAAAACTGAATAGTTCTAGGCAGCTCGGGCATTAGGATTGTGCACCAAACGCTTAAGTACTCCCTTAAGAATGTGAGGTGCAGCTTTAGGCTTATCCCTAGGTTTTTCAATATGCAAAGGAGTCCCTGGTGGATTAGGTTCCTTTCCTGGGTTGGGTTGTGATGAACCATTTTCTTTCGTATGGGTCACAACTTTCACAGCACGAACCATGTTAATGCAACCATGACCATTACCCTCCAACGGATCTTGATCACCACCAGAATGATCATGGGTCCTCGAGTTCATATTTTGATTATGAGGTAAAGGGTTAGTCAGCACCACTGGGCCCTGTGCTAAGAATCTTGAGGCTTCATGGATATGAGGGCATAAGTAAGTTAGGTGATCATCCTTACAAAACTTGCAAGAGAATTTAACCTTACGTTTAGCTTTCTTTCCGCCCCCAGCATCACGGGCATTCTTTCCATTATTAGTATTCTTGTTCCTATGCCCACCCTTATGATTATTCTTACCCTTCTTCTTATTCCGTCCGGGCTGCTGGTTACCCTTCTGGTCTGACGATTGTACTGAAAGCACACTCATCATTTGGGTGGGTTGAGACAAAGCTGTGGCTTGTCCTGAAACAATTTGGTTGAGTGACAATTGACTAACTTCGTTTGCAACTGAATCCACTGGTTTAGCACTTGCACAACCCACAATGCCATCGGCATGTGGTCCAGGTTTAACTTTGAGGTCGAAACTAGAACGCGGGGCATTGGGAATGATCTCATATAACAAACTGGACTGAGCATAAATCAAATCCAATTCCTGTGCCCTAAAAATGGCTTGTTCTTCATTTTGCACTCCAGATGTAGACACATCCTTCGCTATATATGGCAATAACGAATTAAGGAACCATTCGAGGAGGAATTCCAGTGGTATAAAGGATTTAATCAACCTATTCCATCTATTCCACTCTTGGATATGATCTGAGATATGTGTAGCTTTATCCTACCGAAATGTCAACAAGATTTTAGTACCAACGTCATAACGCACTGGTAGATGGAAGTGGCTAAGAAAATTCATCACTACGTCATCGAACAAAGTGAATGCCCCCCTAAATAGCTCTATATACCATTTCATGGTAGGCCTTATAAGGGTGCGTTGAAATAGTCTCAAACAGATCGAGTCCTGATGTAAGGAATTCGAAGAGCACGAGAGGTGAAAGGTAGTAACATGTTCACTCGGATCCTCTCCTGGTTTTCTCTCAAATTTGGGTATGTCCAAGGGAAGCTTAGTAGGGATAGTCGTCCAAGCTAGGTCATGAGCTACAGGACCATTCGTCAATCTTGACATGTCAAGAATATTTAGCATTGCAAGGAAAGGGAGCCTAGGATGATGAGGTCAATGGACCGTTCCCTGATAGTTTTGATTCACATAGGTCTGATTACCACCATGGCCTTGGCCATAGTGCCCTCCTCCCGTTTGACCTGTATAGGGTGGCATGGAAGCACCATAGTGTGGTGTACCTTGACTATTCAGAGCTACCAAGCCGTAATTTGGATAGTAAGTGGGTTGTTGATACCTGCACCCTTAAGGTGAAGAACCCTATCCATACTGCGTCCCATAATAAGTTCCACAAGTCATCGCATGTGATGTCCCATGAGACACTCTGTAGGTAGGAATATATGCTCTGGAAGTAGGAAGATACATACCACAAATAGGTATAGATGCTCCGGAAGTATTAACATGACCTCTAGAAGTATGAACATAACCTCTCGAAGCAACAAGCGGTATGTAAACTTGAGACACAACTGGTCTAGTAACCGCGGTACAGACATGACTCGTAGCAATGTTCCAGCCTGAAGGACCACGTGAATGAGGTGGAGGGTGAACATTCAAAGAACTAGGGATAGAGGATGGATGGGACCTGAGTGATTATGTACGTGTTATTCCCTATAGTCACTCATCTCAGATATGGTATCCTAATAGGATCACTAACCCTAAACCTAGGAGGAATATATGATGTAGCTTCCACCGCCAGGATGGAAGGTGCAATGTGACTTATGCTCCCAAACCTCTCCACATGGTAAGGAATGAGAGTGCCCCCAGGCATAGTGCTAGGCTCAAAATCAGGTTTGACATGAAATACCAAATCATGTGTAGGATAACCAGACATACCATAACTACCATAACTAGTGCTCACAGGTTCGAAATGAGTCTCATCACCATCCGACATTCCATACCAGTGATGCGTCATCAGGGAATCCACCCTAGAGTAAGTAGGTCTATCATGAAACATACCTATCTTAGAAATCACAAGACCTAACTCAGTCAAGTCAGGTGAAGGACCATAGTTAGGAGTAAACTCCCCATCTTCCACATGAATGGGAGAAGGTGGTTCAGGAATACCTTCAACGTGGTCTCCCATGGTGTGTGAATCAATGTGCGAAGTAGTCCGCCTAAACTGTCTATTTCTCTCTCCCAAAGGAGGAGGAGACATAGAAGGTGGAAGTCCTGCTAAATGACAAGAACGGCGAGGAGCCGCACCCGAATCCACAATGACTCAAAAAATATAAAAGACTCTCTATCTATGCAAACCCTAGGGAAGCTAATGTGCACAGAGCAATCACCAATAAAATCTAAAGCCAAACACAAGCAATCAAGGGTAGGATAAGTGAGCTCCCAAATGAAGTAGGTATGTCTCTCCTAGGAGAGGCTTGAGACTCCCATACACAACAAGTAGAGGTACGTAACCAATTATTGTGGCCCTCAGCTTCAACACGTAAAGCGATTATGTTGTCCCACCTCAAATTGGCCAGGACACCCGCAGAATAACCCCTACAAAGTACCCCCTTGATATCCTAGGTAAGGCCACTAAGGTCACCTCAATATAATCAATGCTCATGCGGACAGTCATAGGCGGGATTGACCATATGGGTAGGGTAGCAAAGCCCGAAACTCTTGAAAGAGCCCCCAGATACGAATACAATCCTGGAAATACCTCTGGTCCTACTCAATGACTAGGGGTCATCCCAATCAATAACCGCTCACACTACCTGGTGCTTAACTCCCTTTTGAGAGGAGGATCCTGAGAAAGACTGGCTATACCAAGGAATTTCACACACTCGCCTAGACAGACACATACATGTTGTTATTTAGTGGTCTTGGTTGACTCACAATGAACTATTCCAAGACCCTAAAACCTAAGCTTGTTGGTGAACCCTATCAAATAAAATAGTGTAGTTCATTTTAATTAAGCATTGATTTTAATTGGATTTATTACTCAAAAGAGGGATATGGCCGTGCAACTAATGGCATTATGACACAACATGAAGTAAAATATACACCTAACAATCAATGCAAATGCATTGTTTCCATGAAAAACAGGGTATGCTACTACATGAAATGCAAACTTTCCTATATGAAATCCTGACTAATACTCCAAAGCAAATATAGTGCAAGTACTATGAAAAATGCAATATGCAATGCATGATGATAAGCAAATATTTTTGGATTTTTTGAACTAAAAATGAGATACAAAAGCAAAAGAATGGTTCTACAACCCCCAGACTCTGCAAGCACACTCAAGCAGCACTCAAGTAAAGCACTAAGGTAAAAGAAATCTAATGCACTAATCCCAAAGCAAAAAATTGAAAATGCAATGACAAGAACATTCTTAAAAAATGAAATTTTACCCTAAAAAAAACATCTCTAGTTAGAAACAGGGATGTATACAGACTCTAGCAGTATCAAAGGAGACTCAGCAATCATCAAAATTCACCCAGCAACCATCCAACTTCCTCTAGAAGGAAAAATTAAGGGCATACATGAATGTTCACAGTAAACCCACGTGTGTACGTGGAAATAGCAAAGAAACCCGCGTATATATGTGACTGTGAGTTAAAAACTCATGTAAAGGAAGAAAGGTGCATAAAAATAAAGGCAAACAGACAAGATGAGACAAACTTCACACCAATCAGACACCACTAGGAAAACATGCCCCCAGACCCGACACAGAAACAAGAGAAAAAGAGAAATTCAAAGTCATTGAATGCCGATAGAAAACCCCCAAAGGAAAACTACTAAGAACTCCCTAGTGGATTCGCCAATTCTGTCAGAAACAAGGAAAGAAATTCCTATGGCTTGGGGTACCACAATAGATAGCTTGACTCCATAAATCAATCCTTTCCAATATGTAATTGAAATTAAACATCTAACACTAAAGGATTAGACCTCATACCTTATTCCAGATGGTTGAAGTAGATCCCCGTTGAGCTTTCCAACTTCAGCTTGAATTGATTAATCATGTCCTCAACAACAAGTAAACAAGACAAGCATACTATATATCTTGGTGTTAGATCTATTCTAGCATATATAATCAACAATGTATAAACATTTTAAATCATCCCATAGATAAAATATTCATTCAAACATACATTATTGGACAGGAAAAGATATTTCTATTCATATAAAATCAGAGATTACAATGGATACAACCTCTGTTGGCACGTCTACGAATCGGAGAAACTAAATCCCCCACTTGGGCCTCCACCACCTCAATCCTCCATCTCTCGATAGCAAGCTCATGAGCAAAAGGCAAGCTTGGGAAGAACACAAAAGTGCTCCAAGGGACAAAGGGATGTTGTTGGGGCATGCACCTTAACGGTCCTTAATTTTGGTAACTCCACGGTTTCTGTGGAAGCTTGTAAGCAGAGTTGCGACTCAAAATAGTCTTAGGGGTGTCGGGGTTGAGTCAAAACCTTATTTTCATAATAAACCCATGGTTTAATTCCAGGGTTTAGGGTTCGGGGTGCCCATGTTTTAATCCCATGGTTTTGTAATAAGTGCACTATAAATAAGCACTCTTGTAAAGAAGTCAGTTTAGGATTTTGATGTAAGATGAATTGATGCGAAGCTAAGGCTTGTTTTGTAAGAAAGGTTAAGTCCCAGCTGTGTGTGTGGACAACCTCTGCACCTGTGTGTGCAGAGGGTTTTGGGTGATTAAGAAGATCTGCAGCTGTGTGCATAGAGATCTGCAGCTTAGTGCGCAGTTTTGAGGAATTGAAGGGATCTCCAATTGAGTGCGTAGATCAAAACTGTGGTTTTTGTAAAGAGTTGAATAAAACACAGTTATGTGGACGTATCCCCTAAACTGGGGGTGAACCACATTATATCGTGTGTTGTGGTTCTGTTGTGTTGTTGTTATGTTCTTTTATGCATTGATAAATATATAACTGATAAGTAAGATCACTGCTAAATACTAACTTCGCTCTGAATTCCCAGTAAAGGGTTAAGCAAGGCACTGTTTTTTTATTTAACCGTGAAGCTAAATAAGTTAATATCAAAGCTCTATATTTTATGATTATCATTTGTTAGAGGATAAAGGTACAGTAATATCCCTCTTCTGCTTGCAGAAACCTGATTTTGTAGCACCCCATAGTTGTTTCAGGTGAGACTGCAACCTGTTCGCAAGTTGTTGCCGAACGGGCCAACACTATGGGTCTTTTGTTGGTGTGAAGAAAAAAGTATAGAACCCGGGTCTGCCCTAAGCTTAACAAATTGGTTTCGTTGCCGGTTGAACTCACTATCTGCTCAAGAGGAGTTTACGTCGTACCTCGAGGGCTATGTTTTGGAGACCCTCAGTGAAAGAAATCGGTGATTGGATTGAAGAGACTTATCTGAACTTTGTTGTACAAGAGAACAAAGATCCGTGTCGTAGTTCAAATGAATTTTTACAAAGGTACATTTTTTCTGATGTTTATGAAATTTTCTTTGGTAGTATCCACATAGAGTTTCACCAGTGGTTATCCAGGTTAACAGAGAAAAGGACGAACTTCCAAGAAGGTCAGTTTCCTGATTGGAACCCCGCAAGAATTAATATATTTAAAAGGGTGAACAATGAGATATCCCGAGATGTTGATTTCTGGACAACACGAACCCTTGAAGCATTTGTGATGGAGTTCTCCATTGACACAAGTACGTCCTTCAACGAATCCGAACGGCAGTTCTTCAAAGGACCAAGGGGTAAGTACTTGAATTCATTTAGTTTGAGAATTAAAATGCTATTGGTTGAAAAATGTATATTTCTCATTGAATCAGACTCTTAGATTTAGTATTACTAACCTATGTTTGCAAGCGAAAGTACCTTCGACGAGCAAAGTGGTTTGCTACGAAGTGGCAAAAGGTACAAGAGAAATTTTGAATCCTATACCCTAGGTGAGAATACCGAGTCTAACCCCGTAAGTCCAGCAGCTTCAGAGCTTGAAGAAACCCCTTCTGTTGGAAATCCTCCGGTAACCCCACAGTGAAGACCTATTATCCCTGAGAACCTGTCGTAGTCTGAAAGTAACCATAGCCTGAGTATTCCTGTCGCAGGTCAGTCTACCCCAGTAAGTTCCCCCCTGCCTACTACCAGTCCCCATCCCCCCCCCTAGATCCACAATGGCCCATATGAATGACGACATTAAGCTCCCTGTTTTCAAAGGAACTGGATCAGAGGATCCATAACTTTTCTGGTTCTTTTGCGAAGCAGTGTGGACTGCTAAGAACATTACGGATCAAGATACAAGAAGAGCGCAGCTGGTTACTTCTTTTAGAGACTGCGCTTTGACCTGGTTCATGAAGTTTTGCAGTACTCAGAACCATGTCTTGGCTGATATAAAAGCAAAAATGATAACGGAATTTAAGAATCCTAAATCAGAGTCGCAGTGTATCATTGAACTAAAGGAGGATTGAGGTGGTGGAGGCCCAAGTGGGGGATTCGGTTTCTCTGATTTATAGACGTGTCGACAGAGGTTGTATTCATTGTAATATCTGATTTTATATTAATAGAAATATCTTTTCCTGTCCAATAATGTATGTTTGAATGAATATTTTATCCATGGATGATTTCAAATGCTTATACATTGTTGATTATATATTCTAGAGCAGACCTAACACCAATATATAGTATTCTTGTCTTGTTTACTTGTTGTTGAGGAAGTGATTCATCAATTCAAGCTAAAGTTGGAAAGCTCAACAGGGATCTACTTCAACCGTCCAGAATAAGGTACGAGGTCTGATCCTTTAGTGTTAAATATTTGATTTCTCTTGCATATTGGAAAGGATTGATTTCTGGAGTCAAGCTGTCTGTTGTGGTACCCCAAGCCATAGGAATTTCTCTCCGTAACAGAATTGGCGACTCCATTGGGGATGTCCTAGTAGTTGTCCTTTGGGGGTTTTCTATCGGCATTCAATGACTTTGAATTGCTTTTTTTTCTCTATTTTTGTGTCGGGTCTGGGGGCATGTTTACCTGGTAGTGTCTGATTGGTGTGAGGTTTGTCTCAGCTTGTCTATTTGCCTTTATTTTTATGCATCGCGAGTTTTTAACTCACAGTTGCATATTTACGCGGGTTTCACTGCTATATCCGCATACACACGCGGGTTTACTATGAACAGTCACATATGCCCTTAGTTTTTCCTTCTAGAGGAAGATTGATTGTTCCTAGGTGAATTTGGATGATTGTTGAGTCTCCTTTGATACTGCTAGAGTCTGAATACACCTCTTTTTCTGACTAGAGACGTTTTTTTAGGGTAAAATTTCTTTTTTGAAGAATGTTCTTGTCATTGCATTTTCTATTTTTGTTTTGGGATTAGTGCATTAGATTTCTTTTACCTTAGTACTTTTCTTGAGTGCTACTTGAGTGTTCTTGTAGAGTCTGGGGGTTGTAGAACCATTCTTTTGCTTTACTATCTCATTTTTATTTCAAAAAATCCAAAAATATTTGATTATCATTATGCATTGCATCTTGCATTTTGCATAGTACTTGCACTAGATTTGCTTTGAAGTATTAGTCAGGATTTCATATAGGAAAGCTTGCATTTATCATTCGAAGAAAATTGTGCATTTCATGTAGTAGCATACCCTTCTTTTCATGGACACAATGCATTTTCATTGATTGTTAGGTGTGCATTTTGCTTCATGTTGTGTCATAACGCCATTAGTTGCACATCCATCTTCCTCTTTTGAATAATAAAGCCAATTAAAATCAATGCTTAATTAAAATGAACTACACTATTTTATTTGATAGGGTTCACCAACAAGATTAGGTTTTAGGGTCTTGGAATAGTTCATTGTAAGTAAATTCTCCAAGACCATTTAACAACAACATGTATGTGTCTATCTAGGTGAGTGTGTGAAATTCCTTGGTATAACCACTGGTTCTCAGGATCCTCCTCTCAAAAGGGAGTTAAGCACAAGGCAGTGTGAGCGGTTATTGATTGGGATGACCCCTAGTCATAATTGAGTAGCACTGGAGATATTTCCAGGATTGTATTCATATATGGGGGCTCTTTCAAGAGTTTCAGGCTTTGCTACCCTACCCATACTGTCAATCCCACCTGTGATTGTTCACTTGAGCATTAATTATATTGAGGTGACCTTAGTTGACTTACCTAGGATATCAAGGGGGTACTCTGGAAGGGTTATTCTGCAGGTGTCCTGGCCAGGTTGGGGTTGGATAGTACAGTCGCTTTACACGTTGAAGCTAAGGGCCACAATAATTGGTTACGTACCTCTGCTTGTTGTGTATGGGAGTCTCAAGCCTCTCCTAGGCAAGACATACCTGCTTCATTCGGGAGCTCATTTATCCTACCCATGATTTCTTGTGTTTGGATTTATATTTTATTGGTGTATGCTCTGTGCATGTTAGCTTTCCTAGGGTTTGCGTAGTTAGAGAGTCTTTTTACATTTTTTGAGTCATTGTGGATTCGGGTGCGGCTCCTCGCTGTTCTCGTCATTTAGCAGGACTTTCACCTTCTAAATATCCTCCTCCTTTGGGAGAGAGAGATGTACAGTCCAAGCGGACTACTTCGCACATTGATTCACACACGATGGGAGACCATGTAGAAGGTATTCCTGAACCACCTTCTCCCATTCAAGTGGAAGATGGGGAGTTTAC
>LPNX010096265.1:329536-421812 GCA_001517045.1 Pseudotsuga menziesii
TTGATTTAGGTCCTGTAATTTCTAAGATAGGTACTTTTCATGATAGACCTACTTACTCTAGTGTTGATCCCCCATTGACCTATCACCGGTATGGAATGTCGGAAGATGAGGAGACTCATTTTGAATCCACGAGCACTAGTTATGGTAGTTATGGTATGTCTGGTTTTCCCACACTTGATTTGGAATTTCATGTCGAGTCTGAGTTTGAGCCTAACACTACGCCTGGGGGCACTCTCATTCCTTACCATGTGGATATGTTTGGGAGCACAAGTCACATTGCACCTTCCATCCCGACGGTGGAAGCTACATCACATATTCCTACTAGGCCTAGGGTTAGTGATCCTATTAGGATACCAGATCCAAGATGAGTGACTATAGGGAACAACACATACATAATTACACAGGTCCCTTCATATTCTATCCCTAGTTCTTTGAATGTTCACCCTCCACCGCATTCACATGGTCCTTCAGGCTGAAATGTTGCTATGGGTCATGTCCGTACTACTGTTACTCGACTAGTTGTGTCTCAAGTTCAAGTACCACCCATGGTTTCAGGAGGTTGTGTTCATGCTTCTAGAGGTCATGTTACTACTTCTGGAGTGTATATTACTACTTTCGGAATGTATATTCCTACTTCTGGAGCGTATATTCCTACTTATAGAGTGTCTCATGGGACATCTCATGTGATGACTTATGGACCTTATTATGGGACACATTATGGATACGGTTCTTCACCTTATGGGTGTGCATATCAACAACCCACTTACTCTCCAAATTACGGCTTTGTAGCCCCGAATATTCAAGGTACACCACACTATGGTGTTTCCATGCCACCGTACATGGGTCAAATGGGAGGAGGGCACTATGGCCAGGGCCATGGTGGTTATGGTAATTAGACCTATGTGAACCAGAACTATCAGGGAGCGGTCCATAGACCTACTCATCCTAGGCTCCCTTTCCTCGCAATGCTAAATCTTCCTGACTTGTTGAGATTGACGAACGATCATGTATCTCATGACCCGGCTTGGTCGGCTGTCCCTACTAAGCTTCCCTCAGACATACCCAAATTCGAGAGCAAACCGAGAGAGGATTTGAGAGAATATGTTACTACCTTTCACCTATGGTGCTCTTCAAATTCCTTACACCCATATTTGATCCATTTAAGGCTGTTTCAACGCACCCTTACAGACCCTGCCGCGAAATGGTATATAGAGTTACTTAGGGGGGCATTCGCTTTGTTCGATGACCTAGTGATGAATTTTATTAACCACATCCAGCTACCAGTGTGTTATGACATTGGTAAAGAACTCTTATTGACATTTTGGTAGGATAAAGCCACACATATCTAGGACCATATCCAAGAGTGGCGTAGACGGAAGAGGTTTAGTAAAGCCTTTATACTGCCGAAATTCCTCCTTGAATGGTTCCTTAAGTCATTATTTCCTTATATAGTGAAGGATGTTTCTACATCCAGAGTGAAAAATGAGGAAAAAGCCATTTTTAGGGCGCAGGAATTGGATTTGATTTATGCTCAATCAGGTTTGTTATATGAGATCATTCCCAATGCTCCGTGTTCTAGTTTTGACCCCAAAGTTAAACCTGGACCACATGTCGATGGCATTGTCGGTTGTGTGAGTGATAAACCTATGGATTTGGTTATGAAACAGGTCAGTCAATTGTCAATCAACCAATCTTCTTTAGGACAAGCCATGGCTTCATCTCAACCCACCCAAACTGTGAGTGTGCTTTCGGTGCAATCGTCTAACCAGAAGGGTAACTAACAACCCAGAAGGAATAAAAAGAAGGGTAAGAACAATCGTAAGGGTGGGAATAGGAATGAAAATGATAATACTAATGACAAGAATGCTCATAACGATGGGGGGACAAGCAATCTAAACGTAAGGTTAAATTTCCTTGCAAGTTGTGTAAGGAAGATCACCTCACTTTCTTGTTCCCTCGTATCAATGAAGCCTCAAGATTCTTAGCACAGGGCCCAGCTGTGCTGACTAACCCTTTTCCTCACAATCAAAACATGAACTCGAGGACCCATGATCAGTCTGGTGGTGATCAATATCTGCCAAAGGGTAGTGGTCATGGTTGCATTAACATGGTGTGTGCTACGAAGGTTGTGACCCGTGTAAAGGGCTATGGTTCATCACAACCCATCCCAAGAAAGGAACCTAATCCACTAGGAACTCCTTTGCGTATTGAAAAACCTGTGGATAAACCTGAAGGTGCATGTCGCATTCCTAAGGGATTCCTTAAGCGTTCGGGGCACAATCCTAATGCCCGAGCCACCCAAAACTATTGTGTTGTCGAGGATTTGGGCCACACTCTTTGTGCGATGTCTACACTAGAAGTACTTCAGAGTTTTCCTTCACAAAGGAATGCTTTGCTTTCTACCCTTGGTGTGAATGATGATAATTCTTCCTCCATGTCTAAATTTGAAACCGCAGGACTTCAGCCTCGCTTTCCTTACTATGTGTCTCTTTTGATTCATGTAGAATGTCTCAACATGACCGTTAAGCACACTATGATTGACGAAGGCTCTGCTACTTCTATGATGTCTTTATCGTGTTGGAAGGGTTTAGGTTCCCCTGAGTTGTCTAAATCAGCTACCATGTTAACTGCATTTGATGGGAGATCATTTAGGCTGCACGGGATCCTTCCTTCCCTTAACGTCTATTTAGGAGGGAGGACCATTGCGATAGAGGTCGAGTTGGTTGATGCACCCCTTGACTACAATCTCTTATTGGGTAGGAATTGGATGTACAGTATGAAAGCTGTAGCTTCTTCACTATTTCGTGTTGTATGCTTTGCATTTAATGGGAATATAGTTACGATCAAACATCATTCAAGAATCTGTTGGTTACCGCATCTTTGAGAGCTTCAATCCTGATTGTAGAGCACTCTTAGCCGACAACTGGGAGTGTGGGCATGGGCATGTATCCATCCCTCATGGGAAGCATTAGTTTTCCTACACCTGTCCTTGTGATAGGGTCTAGTTCCGGTGAGGCTTCGACATCTACGATATTGGTGTCTTTTCGCAAAATTCATATGAAAGATCCTTGGATTCTTCCTACACCAAATACTTTGAGTGAGCCCATCATGACGGACATGCCATTGCCTGCAACTATGGTAGCTTATTAATTTAATATTGGGTGTGTTGCAGAGCCTAGTCCTTCCTCTTCCCAGACGGAGGAGGAGGACCCATATGTGCTGCATGCATGGGCAGTTCACTCTTCTCATGTGCACGACTTCCTTGATAGTGTTTTTCCTTTAGACGAAGCGATTATTGAGGCCATGTCGGGAGTTGAGCCACCTTGGGAAGAGTTGCATCATAGATCTTATTTTCTTCCTGAGCTTTACCGCTTGGAGCGTGAGAACTTTAGGGAGGTTCCTAGTGAGAGAATTGGTAGTCCCATGGTTCCATTAAGCTCTCCTGGTCTGATGGATGATGGGAACATGGAAAATATATCTCCAATGATTCCTATCAATATCTCTCGTGATCCTGGCAGGATAAGGAATGTCTATATTGGGGCAGAATGTTCCCATGCTGAGATTCAAGAATACACCGAGCTATTTAAAGAATTTCATGATATCTTTGCTTGGTATTACAGTGAAATGCCAGGTATCCACCCTCGCATTGTTGAACATGATATTAACACTTATCCCAATGCTAAGCCTGTTCGACAACACTTGCGTGCAGTGAATCCTAGGAAAGCACCCGTGATTAAGGCAGAGATAGAAAAACTGTTGAAATCCAGTTTTATCTATCATGTTCCCTTGACAGAGTGGGTTTCAAATTCTGTTATGGTTGATAAGAAGCAAGGAGCGATCCGCATATGTAATAATTTCCATGATTTCAATCATGCCTGTCCTAAGGACAATTTCCCCACACCATTTATTGATCAGATTTTGGATGAGTGTGCGGGTAGCGAGGTTTTTTCATTTATGGATGAATTTTCTAAATACATTCAGATACAAATTAAACCTGAGGACCAACATAAGACTGCATTTATTTGTCCTTGGGGAACCTTTGCATATGGGAAAATGTATTTTGGCCTTAAGAATGCCAGAGCTACTTTTCAACGGTCTATGACCTTGATCTTCCACGATCTCAAATCGATTATCGAAGTGTTTTTGGATGACCTTGCTGGTCATTCTCCTATGAGAATGCGTCATTCCTATCATTTGATATTATTATTAAAAATGTGCTACCATTATTTGGTCAGGTTAAATTCTCATAAGTGCATATTTTATGTGAAGTCTAGTCACTTATTAGGATTCATTGTTTCTAAAGAGGGTATGAGAGTCGACACTTTGAAGGCTGAAGCAATACTTCAGTTGTCTCCCTTGAAAAACATTCGACATATTCAATGTTTGCAAGGCATGGCAAACTTCTTATGGAGATTTGTTTTCAATTTTGCCAATTTGACTAGAGGATTTATGCGTCTTTTGAAGAAATACCTCACTTTTTGTTGGGATGAGTGAGCCCGGGAGTCCATTGATGCACTCAAGCGATCCCTAGCATCGGCCCCAGTGATTACTTCCCTAGACTATAGCCGTGATTTTATACTTTATGTGGCCGCGTCCATGTAGACTATTGGTATGGTTTTGGTTCAAGAAGATGAGGAGCTCCAAGAGCATGTCATATACTATCTGATCCGAAATCTTATTGACATGGAGATCCATTATTCCCATGTTTAGAAGCTTGCTTTAGCTACCGGACATGCTGTTCAATGGTTGAGACATTATATTCTCCTTCACCAGACCTTGGTTGTAGCCCATGTCAATCCATTTCAATTCGTCCTCACTCGAAGGATGATTGGGGGAAAATATAATAAATGGATTGTCATCTTGCAAGAATTCGATCTCGAGTTTGTTTCGGCAAAATTGAAGAAACTGTTAATTTTTGCGGAGCTTATATCGGATTTCCCAAGAAAAGCCAAGGAGTTGGTTTGTGAAGATACATTTATTGATTAGCACATCTTCTTAATCTCAACTTGAGACCCATGGTATGGGGATATTATTATATATTTACAAACATTGAAGGTTCCTACTCACCTCTCATGGGATGAATGACGACGATTACGTTACGTATCCAATAATTACCTCATAGTGGATAACACTTTGTACCTCTGTGGGGTACATTCCATTTTACATCATTGTTTAACTCATGAGGAGGCTAAGCTTGTGCTAAATGATTGCCATAGAGGGGCGTGTGGTGGTCATTTATCTGGGCTTTCTATAGCCCAAAAAATCTTAAGAGCGGGTTATTTCTAGCCGTCGATCTTTAAGGATTGTGTAGATGTGGTCAAGAGGTGCCATCCTTGCTAGGTGTTTGCACATAATATACGCTCAAAACCAGCCCCATTAAATCCCATCATCACCGCCGGTCCCTTCACTAAGTGGGGGCTTGATTATATGGATTGCAACCTAGCTTCAGCTGGGGGGCATCATCATATCATAGTGGTTGTTGACTACTTCATGAAATGGGATGAGGTTATGCCTATAGTTAAATTTGATATTGAGATAGCCGCGCACTTCGTATTCAACCAGATTATTACTCGGTTCGGTATTCTAAAAGATCTTGTCACAGACCATGGCTCGCACTTTCAGAATCGTATGATGGAAGACTTGGCATCAAAGTTAGGGTATAAACAAGAGCATTCCTCCTCTTACTACCCTCAAGCGAATGGATAGGTAGAAGCAGTGAACAAATAACTCAAATCCATTCTCCAACGAACCATCACACAAAGCAAGAATAATTGGCACATTATGTTATATCCTGCTTTGTGGGCTTATAAAACCGCTGTTAAGACTGCCACGGGTTTTTCTCCATATCATCTTGTGCATGGAGTGGAGTCACTATTGCCAGTTGAGTGTGAGATTCCTTCTTTGAAGCTAGCCATAGAGCTCTTACAAGACACTTCCCTATTGGAAGAGCGTTCGGTCCACCTAGAGCAACTTGATGAGCAGTGTCGAGATGCCTTGGTGGCTCTAGAAGTGAATAAGCATCACGTTAAGGTCTAGTATGATAAGTTTGTCCATCCAAGGAGGTTTAGTGAGGGAGACTTAGTCCTTTTGTGGGATCAACCGAAAAAACCATTGGGGGCAAGAAATTTTAACCCCATGTGGCGTGATCCTTACATTGTTAAACGTGTGTTAGAGAAGGGCGCTTATGAGTTAGTGGATTATGAGAGAATGACCTTAGTGGAGCCTAGAAATGGGCTCTATCTCAAAAATTACTATGCATGATTTTCATCCAAGGCTGGTTATTGTATATTATTGTATAGTTTTGCATAGGTAGGTATTTTTATTATGGTGATTAGGTTTGTGATTAGTTTCCATTTTTTTTGGCAGATGTCAATGGAATCTTCCACCTTCATAGGATCCACGGATGGTGCGAGCCGTCACACTAAACACTCAACCTCTGCTACTTGGGTGATTTATACTCCTATGGGACAGGTATTGTCTTCAGGAGGCATATGTTTATGGCCATCTTCAAACAATGTTGCTGAGTATAGTGTCGTTATTGAACTTCTACGGGATGCCATTTCGCATGGTGTTCTCTCTCTTGAGGTACGACTTGATTCGGAGTTGGTAGTGTGACAGCTTAATGGTTTGTACCATGTTAGAGATTCGACATTATTAAGAATATTCTTACGTGTGAGATTATTAGAACGACAATTTGACAATATAACATACATACATGTTCCAAGAATTAGCAGTCAAGTTGCTTACTCATATGCTAACTATGTGTTAGATTGACATTTGTTTCATACACAATAAGCTCATCACAAACATAAATTTTTACACATGTAAATAAATAAGTCGATCATCATAAAAGTTTTTATAAACATACAAAATGTGGTAATGCATAGTGTCATAATACAAAAATGGGGCTCTCGAGCCACCAAAATATAAATACATGGTAGTACAAAATGTATCACTCCCAAGTATCTAAACCTGTGGAGGAGGAGGGGGGTTGTGATCATGGAATGTCACTACGGCTCTAGCTAGCTGTCGAAATAGCTACACCCATGCTTGTGGTACACCCACCACCTTGCGCTGCATGGCCTCAGGCAAGTCCTTGACTTGCGCCATGGGTACTCTATGTGTCAGTCTCATGAAGTTGGTATGAATGCTTTAGAGAATCCAGTCCGCATCCACACCCATGATATCGTCCCCTCTTCCCCTCTTTCTATGACAAGGGAAGCCTTCAGGCCACCGTGGTCCCACATCTGCATGCATATGGTAGATGTAACTATGTATTGTCACCCAAAAACATGTCTTTTGATTCCACATAATAAGAAAACACAAAAAAAAATTAATAACTCAAAAATTTTAAAAAGAGGGTCGAGATTCGTTACCAATGTCACCGTATGCCGATCCTGGTGGTAGCGGCATGTATGGGTCTCCCCGAAAATATATCCCCGCATAGGGGTAGTCATCAATGGCAACTATCTGTTGTCGCCACCATGGAAAGAAATCAGCTGGATAGGGGTTAGACACCCTACCTCCACCCAGTCTGTGCATCGCATCCGCCCAATGCTGTCGGGTCAGATCTCGAACCCCGTGTAGAGGAACGTCAACTCTAGGGCTCAATCCTGGAACATGCTCAAAGAAAAACGTGCTCATTATGCTGCTGAAACTGAAGTTTTGCACTCTACCCATCTTGCACTCACTGAGCTGGTGTTTCATGTTTCCCATTAGTACAATGCTCTAATCGTATACCGTGGGTCTTAAGCACTCCACTGCATAGAGCATGAGAGGTCGCAAGGCTTAGTGGAGTCAAGCTAAGCCTGTTATCCTGCCCAGTGTCAGTAGGATAGCCTTTAGGCCCAACACCTATATGGAGTTAGTTGGGATATGACTCCCCACCTTCTCCGTGTCTGGATAGCAATACACCATAATGTACTCATCTATAGTCAGGCCACCTTCATGCCTGTGAGAGCGTAGGTTCACCACTTCCCCCCATCAGGAAAGTCCAGTAATAAAGTATATGTCCTCCACTTCTATGGTGAGGGACATCCCATCTATCTGGAATGACTCTGAGTCTGGATCCCAGTAGTCCACTAACATCTGTAGTAGTCTTGGTTTGGCTCTTAATCCACCAAGACACCAAAATTTGTAAATCCCGCACGCATGTAACGCTTGTTGAGCCATTAGATCTGCCCTTGCTGCCTCTTCTACATCACCATGTTCACGTTCTCTCCTATCTAGGAGCATCCAGTACATAAAATTTGAGTTTGATCCATTAGAACACTTAAAAATCATTGAGCGTGGCCTCATATGCGACTGTTTTCTAAACAATCGTGTGTGTACGCAAGTTTGAGGTCGTTTCCTGCATATATCCAGCCCTATACGCAGAAAAACCCTTGATTTCTGCATTGGCCATGGCGCGCATCTTAGACTAGCCTAGAATCCTAAATACACCATAAAATTTGACAAAATTTGCATCAAAATGAAAGAGTAGAGCATGGGTAAGTACCTGGAAACAACGGTAGTGGATTTCGCTGGCTAGATCTCCTAGAATTCGTTGTTGAAGTTCTGAGCTCAAATGGGTAAAAATTTCAAAAGTTTTATAATGTTATGAATTTTTTACTATTTATAGAAAATTTTCAAATTTTTGAAAATTTTTACCCCCTTTTCTATAGTTTGGACATTTTCTAATCCTTTTGGACCGTTTTTGGACTAATTTATGATGTAGGAGACCTTTTTGAGTGTCATTTCAGCTGTTGGATTGACCCATTTTGCATGACCTTAGGTTTCATCATAGTTTGCATTTTGCATGACCTTATGACCATTTCATTATAGCCTTAGGTACGAACCCACTCTATTATGTCACAGAACCTTCTTGCTATTTTAGAAGTGGCATGGTATGAGTGGTAGAGCATGACCTTACATGGGTACCCTAGTTAGTGCCTTATTTTCATTTGGTGCCCATGCCGATGTTTTGTCCCTTAGGGTGTGGGAGTGCATTGTATAGTATTGCCATGACATTTCACAAGAGCCTCATACTCCTCTTAATATTTTGCTGGCCTATTTCCCTCAGGACTCCCTTATGTCAAGTTGTAATTGCATTATCATGAGCTTTTCCTGTGTTATTGAGCCTTACGCCAGCTTCCTTGACATTGCATTTCAGCCATATAGCCCGAGCTTGTCTCATGTCTAGCCATGCAGAGCCATTTTATATATCCTTTGCAGCTTGATTCCCTATTTTTACCAGGAGGGGACTTTCCTCCGAGTGTCGTTATCTTACACATGTATCCTTGCATTGAGCATAGGTATGTTCCACTGCTTGGAATTAGTTTGATTTCCCATTATGACACTCGTCTCCTTTTAGTTTGTAACTATAAAGTAGTTTTATTCTTTTTCAAGCTTTTCAAATATTTGAAAAAGTCCAAAAAAATTAAAAAACCAAAAATCCGGACAAGGAAAGATGTTATCTTTTGGCAGCTGTCGAGTCGTGTCGCCTTTGAACAGAGCACTATATATCATATCCATTGGTTGGGTTTATAATTTGACTTTAGAAGCTGTACTCATTTTATCTGATTTTATCTCCACCGACTGGTTAAGCTTCCAGTCCCCATGGAGCCTCTGTCAATGCCTCCTGTGTCACAGAGATGTTTCAGTTTTGTATATCGAGTCTATGCTACCTTTATTCAGTCACCATTTTCCATTATGCTCTTGTTTGAAGGAAGTTGAAACTGAGTCGGTCATTCCTCAGTTATCTTGACTTTGCATGTCGGCCATTCCCAGTACAGTTACTAGTTCATGCACCTTATGATCGAGTCCTTCCACATTATACAGCTTTGCTGAGTACTTCGTGTTGTATGACGGGGAATGCCTTAATTCCCTTCTTCAAGCACATTTCATCCCATCGAATCTAGATCATTTATTCTGGGATTGGAATCTAGAGTCATTTTTTAGTGCCTTGAGACTTGGAGTCATCAGTGGCAGGTTCTCTCACCCTCGACAATTTTTGGAAATACATCAATGTCCCTTGATCGATGGATCCTCTCAAGTGTTTGACCTCAACACATTTATTCACACTTGTTAGTTTTCACTCTAGTACCTTGATTCCCATTATCATTATCGGTGGGTGATCTCATGTCTGTTAACGATATGCATTAATCACTACTAATCAGACAATGGACTACTATGTTTGACCTCGACACCTCTATTCACATAGTAGGACTTGTACTCGTAGTGGTTTGTGTAGAAGACCTTTCAGATTGGTGGCATCTCTTATATGCTACCGCCTTGAACGTGCCAATGTTCATGAAATTTCAGCTCTGGTGACTTGATTCCAGTATATGTCAAACATTTCCAGCTATTATGGAGATCTTGATCCATTGTATACCTTCATCCATTATAGAGATCATGATATTTTGTATATCTTCATCATGGAGATTCTAATCTATGTATATTGTACGTGGCGATGACCACTTATGTGATACTTTGTATCATGCGTATTCATGGCCATTGTAGTCTTATGTATGTGGGACTGCGATATGTATTTGCAGTTATATGTAGAGTTGTATCATTGTACTATGTTGATTGGGTGGCTGGTCTTCCATTTGGGGTTCTTCATCACAACACTTCTGGGATGGACTTATAATGTATTTCAGCCATCGTATGACCCCTCTGACCTTACACATTAGGGGGCATCTATTATAGCTGATTTTACCACACCAGGTGAATCACACTTGTATGGCCTTCCCTTGTCTCTCTGCAAACTCCTTAGAAACCTTGGACCATTTTTTGTCCTTTGATGATTCCTATACCATCCCTATAAACATGTGAAAATTGCTATACGTGACTTTTAAACCCCTTATCGCGTATATACGCGGGTTTGACCCCTAAAACGCGTACATCAGGATGTGTACAAAATCCAAATCCTTTTGGAGTTTTCCTTGACATGGATCTGACTCACTTGTCTCATGGCCTTCCATATGCCTTGAGATCGCTCGGATTCAACCTTCCATTACCCCATTGAAAAGCTATATAAGGAACTCTTTGGATACATTGAAGGCACAAGAGAATTGAGAGAAAAGAAACTATAGTCCATTGTTGCCAGAACTTTTTCTTGAGGCTGCATCCCTTTTTCCCTTGGAGCACTTTGGTGTTCTTCCCAAGCTTACCTTTTTCTTGTGAGCTTGCTATTGAGAGATGGAGGATTGAGGTGGTGGAGGCCCAAGTGGGGGATTCATTTTCTCTGATTCGCAGACATGCTGACAGAGGTTGTATTCATTGTAATCTCTAATTTTATATTTATAGAAATATCTTTTCCTATCCAATAATGTATGTTTGAATGAATATTTTATCCATGGATGATTTCAAATGCTTATACATTGTTGATTATATATGCTAGAGTATACCTAACACCAATATATAGTATGCTTGTCTTGTTTACTTGTTTTTGAGTGTTGGGGCGTGCACCTTAACGGTCCTTAATTTTGGTAACTCCGCGGTTTTTGTGGAATCTTGTAAGCGGAGTTGCGACTCAAAATAGGCTTAGGGGTGTCGGGGTTGAGTCAAATCCCTCTGTTTGTAATTGTCCATAATTTTCGGGTGTAAGCCCATGATTTTGTAATAGTGCACTTGTATAAATAGGCGCTCATGTAAAGATGTCAAGATCATCTAATGAAATGAGGATCATATGATGCGAAGAAGTTAGATCTATTTTTGGGTTTTAAGGTCAAGTCCCAACTGTGTGCGTGGACGACCTCTGGAGCTATGTGCACAGAGGGTTTTTTTAAGGAAAGAAACTGCAACTGCGTACGCAGCTTAGAGATTGTAAGAAAGGAACTGCAGCTGAGGGCGCAATTAGACTTGAAGGATGGATTTGTTGCTGAGTGTGCAGATCAGAACTGTTGTTTTGTAAGAAGTGGAATAAAAGCGCAGTTTTGTGGATGTAGCCCCTACACTGGGGGTGAACCACGTTATATCTTGTTTTGTGGTTCTTTGTGTGGTTTCTATTATGTTTCGATGATTTTGATAAGTAGGTGAATGCTAAAGTAAGATAACTGTTAAATATTAACTTCGCTGTGAATTCCCAATTAAGGGTTAAGCAAGAAAAGTCTTCTATCTAACTGCGAAGCTAATTAAGTGAATATCAAAGCTCTATTTGGTATAAATATTTGTTGTTAAGGCTAAAGGTATAGTAATATCCCTCTTTTGCTTGCAGAAACCTGATTCTGCAGCACCCCATAGCTGTTTCGGGTGAGACTGCAACCTGTTTGCAGGTTGTTGCCAAAAGGGCCAACACTGTGGGTCTTTTTGTTGGTGCGAATTTAAAGTATAAACCCCGAGTTTTCCCTATAGCCCAACATTGAGGAAGTGATTCATCAATTCAAGCTAAATTTGGAAAGCTCAATGGGGATCTACTTCAACCATCTGGAATAAGGTACGAGGTCTGATCCTTTAGTGTTAGATATTTTATTTCTCTTGCATATTGGAAAGAATTGATTTCTGGAGTCAAGCTGTCTGTTGTGGTACCCCAAGCCATAGGAATTTCTCTCTGTAACACCATCCTCCTCTACAACCTTAGAGACCTGAGATTGTTTCATTTTTGTACTACCGTGTATTATATTTTGGTGGCTCGGAAGCCATATTTTTGTATTATGACACTTATGTATTATGACATCACATTTTGGATGTTTAATGAAAAACTTTTATGATGATAGATTTTATTTATTTAAATGTGTGTAAAAATGTATGTTTGTGATATGCTTATGGTCTATGAAACAAATGCCAATCTAACACATAGTTAGCATATGAGTCAGCAACTTGATTAAAAATTCTTGAAACATGTATGTATGTTATGTTCTCAAATTGTCGTTCTAGCAATCTCACACATAAGAATATCCGTAATAATGTTAGATCCCTAATACGATACAAGCCATTAAGCTGTGAAACCACTAACTGCGAATAAAGACATACCTCAAGAGAGAGAACACCATGTGAAATGACATCCTGCAATAACTCAATCACGGCACTATACTTAGCAACATTGTTCAAAGAAGGCCATAAACATATGCCTCCTGAAGACAATACCTGACCTATAGGAGTATAAATCACCCAAGCAACAGAAGCTAAGTTTTGAGTGTGGCAGCTAGCACCATCAGTGAATCCTATGTAAGAGGAAGAATCCATTGACATCTGCCATAAGAAATGAAAGCTAATCAACAAACCCGATCACCATAAGAAAACATAACTATGCAAAAAACTATACAATAATATACAATAATCAGCCCTGGCTGAATATCATGCATAGTATTTTTTAAGATAGAGCCCATTTCTAGGCTCCGCCAAGGTTGTCCCTTCATAATCCACCAGCTCATAGGAGCCCTTGTCTAACACATGTTTAACTACGTAAGGACCATGCCACATGGGATTAAATTTCCCTACCCATAACGGTTCTTTAGCTTGATCCCAGAAAAGGACCAAATCACCTTCACTAAACCTCCTCGGATGGACAGACTTATCATATTAGACCTTAACACGATGCTTATTTACTTCTAGAGCCACGAAGGCATCCCGACGCTGCTCATCAAGCTACTGTAAGTGGAACAAACGTTCCTCCAATGTGGAAGTGTCTGGTAAAAGATCTATCGCTAGTTTCAACGAAGGGATTTTGCATTCAATCGGCAAGACAGACTCCACCCCATGTACGAGCTGATATGGAGAGAAACTGGTGATAGTATTAACCGTGGTCCTATAGGCCCACAAAGCAGGATATAACATGATATGCCAATTTTTCTTGCTTTGTGTGATGGTTCATTGGAGAATGGGCTTAAGTGATTTATTCACTGCTTCAACCTATCCATTCACTTGAGGGTAATAATAAGAGGAGTGCTCCTGCTTATACCCCAACTTCAAGGCCAACTCTTCCATCATTTTAATCGGAAAGTGACTACCATGGTCAGTGACAAGCTCCTTCGGAATGCCAAACTGAATAATAATTTGATTGAACATGTAATGCACGGCTGTCTCACTGTTGGATTTAATCATGGGAATAGCCACAGCCCATTCCATGAAACAATCAATAGCCACTATAATGTGATGATTCCCCCCATCCAAATCTGGGTTGCAATCCATGAATTCAAGCCCCCACTAGGTGAAGGGACTGGTGTTGATAAGTGGATGTAATGGGGCAGGATGCAAGCGTATATTGCGTGCAAACACTTGGAAAGGGTGAGACTTCTTGACCACATTGACACAATATTTGAAGATCGACAGCCAAAAATATCCTGCTCTCAATATTTTTTGGGTTGTAGAAAGCCTAGATAAATGACCACCACACTCCCCTCCATGACAATCATTAAACACAACCTCAGCCTCATCATGAGTTAAACAATGACGTAAAATGGAATCTACCCCGCGGCAGTACAAAGTGTTATCCACGATAAGGTAGTTCTTAAATACATGACGTAATCACATCGCTCATCCCCTGACAAGTGAGTAGGGAACTTCAATATTTGCAAATATATAATTATATCCCCATTCCATGGGTCCAAAGTTGAGATAAGTAAAATATGATCATCGACAAATGTATCCTCATAAACCTCCTCCTCCTCCACACTTGGAAAATTAGAAATGAGCTCCGCAAAGATCAATGATGTCTTTGATTTCACCGAAACGAATTCGAGATCGAACTATTGCAAAATAACAATCCACTTATTATATTTTCCCCCGATCATCCTTCTAGTGAGGACGAACTGAAATGGATTGACATGAGCTACCACCAAGGTCTAGTGAAGGAGAATGTAGCGTCTCAATCTCTGAACCGCATGTACAATGGCCAAGGAAAGTTTCTCCACATGAGAATAATGGATTTCTGCATCAATAAGGTTTCGGCTCAAATAATATATGACATGCTCATGGAGCTCCTCATCCTCCTGAACCAAAACCATGCCAACTGTCTCCATGGATGTGGCCACATAAATAAAAAAATCACAACTATAGTCAGGTGGAATAAGCACGGGGGCCAATGCTAAGGCTCGCTTAAGAGCATCAAAGGACTCTTGGGCTCGATCATCCCAAAAAAAAGTAGTGTCCTTCTTCAGAAGACACATAAAGCCTTTATTCAAATTGGAAAAGTTAACCATGAATCTCTGTAAGAAATATGCCATGCCTTGCAAACACTGAATATGTCTAATATTACGCGGGGGAGACAATTGAAGTATTTCCTCAACTTTTAAGGGATTGATTCTTATACCCTCCTTGGATGCAATGAACCCTATCAAGCGACCAACGGTTACACAAAAGATGCACTTATGAGGATTTAACCTAACCTGGTAATGGTGGCATCTTTCGACAAGAATGAGCAGCAAGATCATCCAAATACACTTTGATAATTGTTTTGAGATCATGAAAAATTAAGGCCATATCCCGCTGAAAAGTGCCTACGATGTTTTAAAGACCGAAAGGAATCTTTCAATATGCAAACATACCCAAAGGACAAATAAATGCAATTTTATGTTGATCCTCGGGTTTGATCTGAATCTGATTATATCTAGAAAAACCGTTCATGAAGGAGAATACCTCGCTTCCTGCACACTCATCCAAAATCTTATCAATAAATGGTGTGGGAAAAATATCCTTAGGACAAGCACGATTTAAATCACAGAAATCAGTGCATATACGTATCTATCCCTACTTCTTATCCACTGGAACAGGATTTGAAACCCACTCCATTAAGGGAACGGGATAGATAAAACTGGCTTTTAACAGCTTCTCTATCTCAGCCTTAATAGCGGGTGCTTTTCTAGGATTTGCCACACGCAAACGTTGTCAAACAGGCTTCGCATTCAGATAGGTCTTAATTTCATGTTCGACAATACGAGGGTCGATACCCGACATTTCCTCGTATGACCAAGCAAAGATGTCATGAAACTATTTAAATAGCTCGGTATACTCCTTCATCTCATCATGTGAACAACTCGCCCCAATGTAGACGTTCTTAACTTTTCCAGGATCGCGAGAAATATTGATAGGAATAGTAGGTGATAAATTCACCATGTTCCCATTATCCATCTAACCAAGAGAACTCAATGGAACCACGGGACTACCATTCTTCTTACTAAGAATCTCCCTATGGTCCTCACACTCCATACAATTACGCTCGGGAAGAAAATATGATCTATGATGGAACTCTTCCCAAGGTGGCTCAACCCCCAATATGGCCTCAATAATGGCTTCATCTAATGAAAAACCACCATCAAGGAAATCATGTGGGCGAGAGGACTCAATTTCCCATGCAGGCAGCACATATGGGTCCTCCTCCTCCGTCCATGAAGAGGAAGGAGTAGGCTCTGCAACACAATCAAGATTCGCTTGGTATGCTATCATCGTTGTAGGAAACAACACATCCATTTCGATAGGTCCATTCAAAGGACTCGGTGAAGGAAGAATCCAAGGATCTTCTATATGGGTAGTGCGAAAAGACATGAACTTCAATGAAGATGAAGCCCCACTGAAACTAGATATGATCATAGGAATGGGTGTAGGACTACTAAAGGTCCCCATAAGGGATGGATACATACCCACACCCACACTCCCAATTGCTGACTGAGAATGATCGATAATCAGGATAGAAGCTCTCGATGATGTACTGACACTCGAATTACGAAACGATGTCCAATCAATCGTAACAATCTTCCCATTAAATGGAAAGAAAACTACTCGAAATAGAGAAGAGGCTACAACTTGCATACTATATATCCCATTCTAGCCCTGTAAAAGATTGTAGTCAAGGAGCGCATCATTCACCTTGACCTCGATCACAATAGTCTTCCCTCCCAATTGGACTTTGAGAGAAGGAATAATCCCATGCAGCTGAAAAGATCTACCATAAAAGGTATTCAACATGATAGCAGATTGAGACAACTCGGGAGAACCCAAACCCTTCCATCATGACAAAGACATCACGGAAGCAACAACGCCTTTGTCAATCATAGTGCGTTTGACACTCATATTAAGACACTCTACATGAATCAAAAGAGACACATAGTAAGGAAAGTGAGGCTGTAGTCCCATGGTTTCAAATTTGATGACAGAAGAATATTTATCATCATTAATCCCAAGAGTAGAAAGTGAGGCTTTCCTTTACAGAGGACAACTCTGAAGTACCTCAAGTGCGGACATCACACAAGGAGTTTGACCCAAATCCTTGACAACAGAATAGTTCTAGGTGGCTCAGGCATTAGGATTGTGCCGTGAATGCCTTAGGAATCCCTTAGGAATGTGAGGTGCAATTTCAGTTTTATCCATAGGGTTTTCGATATGCAAAGGGTTCTCGGGTGGAGCAGTTTCTTTTCCAAGGTCTAGTTGTGATGAGCCATAATCTTTTACATGAGTCACAACCTTAGTAGCACGTACCATGTTGATGCAACCACGATCAGTTTTGGCTTTTGGCATATTTTAATCTCTGCCCGACGCACAATGAGGATCATTGGTCCTTGAGTTGATATTTTGATTATGGGGTAAAGGATTAGTTAGCACAGCTAGGACCTGTGCTATGAATCTCGAGGCAGCTTCCATATGCGGGCACAAGTGAGTGAGGTGGTCCTCCTTAAACAATTTTCAAGGAAACTTGACCTTACATTTATACTGCTTGTCCCCCCAGCAATGCGAGTGTTCTTGTCATTAAAATTGGAATTTTCATTCTTGTTCCCACCCTTATGATTATTTTTACCCTTCTTCTTATTCCTTCCAGGCTACTAGTTTGCCTTCCAGTCCGAATATTGCACGGAAAGTGTAGTCAGCATTTGGGTGGGTTGAGATGAAGCCATGGCTTTTCTTGAAGAGGATTGATTAATAGACAATTGACTCACTTGTTTCACAACTGAATCCACAGGTTTGGCACATGTACAACCCACAATGCCATCTGATGTGGTCCAGGCTTGATCTTGGGATCGAAACTAGAACACAGAGCGTTAGGTATGATCTCATACAGAAGTCCATATTTAGCATAAATCAAATCCAACTCCTATGCCCTAAAAATTGCTTGTTCCTCATTCTGGACTTCGGATGTAGAAACATCCTTCGCGATGTAAGGTAACAACGATTTGAGGAAACACTCAAGGAGAAATGCTGGTGGTATGAAGGCTGTAATCAACCTCATCCATCTACACCACTCTTGGATATGGTCCAAGATATGTGTTGCTTTGTCTTGTCAAAATGTCGACAAGAGTTCTGTATCAACATCGTAACACATGGGTAGTTGGAAGTGATTGAGGAAATTCATAGCAAGGTCATCGAACAAAACGGATTCCCCCCTCGATAACTCTAAATACCATTTCATTGCAGGCCCGGTGAAGGTGCATTGAAATAGCCTTAAACGGATTGAGTCATCATGTAAGGAATTGGAAGAGCACAAAAGGTGAAAAGTAGTGACATGTTCACTAGGATCTTCTCCTACTTTGCCCTTGAATTTGGGAATGTTCGAGGGAAGCTTGTTAGGGACAACCGGCCAAGCTGGGTCATGAGATACCAGATCGTTCATGAGTCTTGATAAGTCAGGTAAGTTTAATGTTGTGAGGAAAGGGATCCTAGGTTGAGCCGGTCTATGCCACGCTCCTTGATAGTTTTGGTTCATATAAGACTGACTACTGTAGATACCATGGCCTTGACCATAATATCCTCCTCTCATTTGACCCTTGTAGGGCTGCATGGAAGCATTATTATGTGGTGTTCCTTGACTATACAGTGCTACAAAGTGATAATTAGAGGAGTAAGAGGGTTTTTGATACCCATACCCATAAGGTTGGTAGTTCTATATATACTGTGGTCCATAAAATTGTCCATGAGAAGCTCCATAAGGTGTCCCATGGGATGTTCCATTAGAAGCTCCATAATTAGGGATATGGGGAACTCCTTGCGATGGATCATGAGACAATCCATAAATAGGAATATGACCTCCTGAGACAATAGGAGGTACTTGACTCTGAGATACTACCGTGCAAGCAGTCACAGTACAAACATGGCTAGTAGCAATATTCTGATTCGAAGGACCACATGAATAAGGGGGAGGAAGGGTTATGAAAAATGCATTCGAAGGAGTATGGTTTGAGGACAAAGGGACATGTGAATGGATGTAAGTGGTGTTCCCTATGGTCACTCATCTCGATTCTGGTATCCACATATGACTACTAACAATAGTTCTAGGACAGACATGTGAGGTAGCTTCCACCACTGGGATGGAAGGTGCAATGTGACTAGTGCTCCCAAATTTCTCTGCATGGAAAGGAATAGGAGTGGCCCCAAGCATAATGCTAGGTTCAAATTCTAACTTGGCATGATGTTTTGGATTGTGCGTATGGATATCAGGCATGCCATAATGAATATAACTAGTGCTTGTGGGTTCATGATGAGTCTCGTCACCTGGTAACCGATACCGGCGACCTATAAATGAGGGATCATAACCATAATGTGAAGGTATTTCTGGTGAAGGATCATATATAGGATTAGAATCTACATCCCCAACCTCTTGAGGTAGAGAAGACATCTCAGGAATCTCATCCTCGTGATATCCCATCATGTGTGAATCAATGTGAGAAGTAGTCCGCCTGTACTGTCTCTCTCCCAAAGGAGGAGGATATATGGAAGGTGGAAGTCTTGCTAAATGACAATAATATTGAAGTGTCATGCCTGAATCCACAATGAATCAAAAAAATGAAAAAGACTCTATCTAATTACGCAAGCCCTAGGAAAAATAGTGTGCAAACAACATACACCTATACAATGTAAATCCAAATCAAAAGCAAACAAGGGTAGGATATGTGATCTCCCGAATGAAGAAGGTATGTCTCACCTAGGAGAGGCTTGAGAATCCCATAGACAGCAAGCGAAAGTTTGTAACCAATTATAGTGGCCCTCAGCTTCAAATACGTTTCCTTGACCAGCCATGCACTGGTTTCCCTCCTTCTAGCGCCAAAAAATGTTGAGGCCTGGAAAATCCCAGGTAACAACAGTTAGGGATTCTCCTTAGTAAACATTCCCAACAAGCCCGTTACTATTTGGTATGGGGAATCCGTCCGGTTTATGGACCGGCTACCATAGGTCAAGTAACAAAAATAAAAGGTTTTACCGGTTATCGCCCGGTCCACCGTGTATGTTTTTAGTTTTTTGTATTTAAGTATGAGATGCAAGTGCCTGTCCAAAAAAATGTATATTGATAGAGAATACGAGGAGTGGTCACAATGTGATGTGTAGATTCTTACCTCTCATCTTAACTCTCTTGCATCTAAACCACACACAGCAAGAAAAAACTAAAACTAACTATCTAACCTATCCCTAGGGAGCAATATTATTATTCATCGATGAGTAATGTATTTTGTGCATGCATTAAGAAAAATCACAGATAGCTATTACTTATTTCAAAACACATGAACATTTATGGATATATGAACAACCAGATAGCTAATTTTTTATGAACAACATTCATTACTCACAATGGAAATTTCATAGAATAAATTAGAGTGCATTCATAACAAGAACATAGGTTCAAAGAGTTAGAACGATCTCACAGTTAATGGATAACAGCTAAAAATGAAATAGTTCACATTCAACAAATCCATAGCACAACATTTGAAACCTTACACAAATATTTCTCCCACAAGAAACTTGTAATTTATTTATGCAAAAGGAAATAGTTCTTCTTACATCATACTCTCACAAATCTATCTAGGAAAAAGTCATGTTCTACAACTAACTCTCCTATATTTATACAAAAACAACCAAAACCTTTGGGTTTCCCCTTGGGTGACCTTTGGGCTTCCCCAACCGTTCAATCACACAATCTTGTCTTTTAGTGGGTGCTCATGATTTATACAATACGTTACATTTCATTGAAATTTAATAGCACTTTTATAATGAGAGACCAGCTTGATCAGTGATAAACTTTTCCCAATCCTGGGCCTCTGCTGCTATCGAATCCACTGGTCCTTTTAGACCTTGTTGATCTCAGATCTTCACTTTATCCTTCCTTTTCTATCTCGCTTCTTTATGCTTCAGCCTCTTCTTCCCTTGCTTCCTCCCTTCTCCTTTGACTTTCAGACATATCTTTCTTGCAGTAGTCACCCTGTCATGAACATAGCAGATTTTAGACTATCTAGTGTTTACCAAAGTAACACAAATTGCACTAATACATGCATTCTGTAAAATGAACTATAAAAAAATTTAATGCATGAAAAGAAACATGATAATGCAAAGAAAAACATGCAAGTTAGTATCTTGAACTCCGCTAAATCCACTGTCCAAACTAAAACACAAGTCTGAAAAACAGACTCTCTATCTCAATCCGGGCCGCATCCAAAACAAATCGACATCTTTTGAAGAAAGCATGAAGAAAGAAAAAGCAACCCCCATCAAAAAACAGAGTAAAAGAACACAAGAAAGGGGGGGAAACCCTCATCGACGGGAAAAAATACTAAGCATTGAGCGAAAACAAAACTCTCATCGGTGAGCAAAAACACTATAAGTCAAATGGTAAATTCACTAAGCCGCCACAACGGCGAAGACCATATAGACTAAAGGTTCTGGGGAAAAATGAAACGTCGGCGAAATAAAATACTAAAAGCTGCCATACAGGCATCGGAGATCGAAAGGACTAATCACAATGCGTCGAAAGAATAGATCAATACGCAGCCGCAACGGTGGAAAGTGGACAGACAACGGATTCTGCAATAACAAGAATTATCGACAATCGGAAGCTTTGAGGAGTATGCATTGGCGACCAAAGGCTCAATGCTAACGCCGTGTCGGCAACACAAAAGAGTAAATCTCTGATTAATCATCAACACCATTCCGATAGCGAAAACAAAAACATTGCAAAGTAAAAAGTTTGATCAATAAAACAAAGGCATCGACGAAAATCAGAACTTTCCAATGGAACGTTTGCCATCTACCATCCGAAATGGAAGCAAATTAGAAGACTAAAATGTCGATAGTAAAATGAAACAAAAATCGCATCGGCGAAAAACTAGACTTTCCATCGGGACATTCATAATATACCTTCCACAATGGCGACTGCGTAAAGAACTACTACCCCGATTCACTGTTCAAACGACCTCTGACAGCGATAAAGGAAATCAATCCATAAGTCAAAAAACTTCAAACTTCACAGTCAAAAGAATTTGTAGACAAAAAATAATCATTCATCCTCTGAAAGTGGTAAATAATTGAACTCAATTCAAACTCCAAAATTGTAACAAAGGAACAACCGAGTTCAGTAAACCAATAAAACCAGGCAAGATAAAATCAACAAGGAGCGTCCAAAATTTTAAAATTTTGGGAAGAAAGTTGTAGCTGCAACAATTGGCGACTATCTAGTGAACACAGATCTCTAGAAAACTTATTCTTTGAGCAACAGACTATTTTGACAATAAATACTAGCATGTTGAATTCCTCTAGATGTCTAGATTTCCCAAATGACAAATGTATGTACTTTAATCATTGATATCAGTCTAATTTAGGGATCATGGGAACCAAGATTTAAAACTCCAGATAACTATTTTGAGGCCAGGAATATGAATTTCATTTTTTACCTTTGTCTTTGCTTAGTTTCTAGCTTGGACCCCACAGGATTGTAACATATGGTAAACAGAAATATTCATTTGTTCCTCATTTCCATGCCATTTTGCACTTTTTGTGCTTTTGGACCTTTTTTTGCTTTTTGAGTCCTCCTACATGCATTTCTTTCTAAATTTTTACTCAAGCTCCTCTATCCATAGTGTCCTTTTGTGTGAGAGATGTATTTAATTTTCAGCTCATGGATGGAGAAGAACTTTGGCAATTTTGTACTCATATGATTTAGTACTTTGTTTTGATACATTTGCTTTCTCAGGAGATTCTTGACTCTTATTTTCCTTTTGGCTTTCAAATCTTGGCATGGGATTATTTATATAATATATTGTTTACCCTGCTTCCTTTCCATGGGTCTTTTGCTGTCACCCCCTAAGACATTTTTTTTTAAATGTGAGATGGATGGATCCTCAAAATAGTATTCCAGACCTTTTGAACCTGAGTTATTTTACAAGGATTAAGTAGGACTTCAATGTGTTCATAGCCATTTAAGAAAACTGCTACTAGGAGAAATTCTTTCAAATAAAACAAAAGTATACAGTCTTATAGTCAAGGATTTTAGTTAATCCGGAATCCTGATGCTCTCCATGCAACCAAAAGTTTGCTTCTTTTATTTAAATCCATCAAAATCTAAAAAACAACAGAAATAAGGTAAATCCAAAATAAACAACTAAATCAGTTTATTTATGTACAAAACAAAAATAAAAATCAGGAAAAATAAGGTTTGAGAACTACACCATTAACTGGTAAGTTCTCTTCCCACCCCTGTAAATCTTGCAATTTGTAGGTTGAGGGGCCAAGTTTTGCTGCAATCTGAAAAGGGCCTACCCATAACTGTTGAAACTTCGTGTGTTTCCCCTTTTCATCATGCGGGTGATCCCACTTAAGAACCAGGTCTCCCACTTCAAATTCCTTTTTTCCAACTTTATGTTTGTCAAACCACTATTTTACTACTTCCCATTAATGCTTAAAACATTCTTTGGCCCTAGATATAGACTCCTCCTCCTTCAAAAGATTATAGATTCTAATTTACAGGATTTCGTTATCTGTGCCTCTAGACTCTTGTGCTATTATAGAATATGGGAGCATAATGTTAGGAGGAAGGATAGCTTATTTTCCATAAACAAGGGTATATGGTGACACACCTAAGGAATTATTGGGTGTGGACCTATCATCCCAAAGAGCATTCGGAAATGATAAATACCAACTTCTCTGGTTTTCTATCACAGTCTTTTTTAAGATCCTAATCAGATTCTTGTTTGTAGATTCTGCCAAACCATTCCCTTGTAGGTAGTAGTTTGCAGAATAGTGCAACTTAATTCCTCTTTCATGAGAAAAAGGAGTTAATCTAATAGAAGAAAAGTAATTAGCATTATCGAAAACGAGGGAAATTGGAACCCCAAACCTGGTCATAATATGATCTTGCAAGAAATCCATGACCGCATCTTCATTCACTTTACGTAACGAAATTGCCTCGACCCATCTATTGAAGTAGTCATTTTCTATCAAAATATATTTGTGTTGCAAGGAAGAATTTGGTTTTATCTCTCCAATGATATCAATTCCCCATTGCTCAAATGGTTCTGTTATCATCACCGGCTTCAATGGTCCAGCTGCTTTGGCTTGTCTTCCCCCACACCTCTAGCAGATATCACACTTTTTGACATGGGCATGTGCATCCGTGAACAGTGTGGGCCAATAGTATCTGGCTCTAAGAATCTTATGGGATGTCGTATCTCCAAAAAAATGACCTCCAGCAAGCCCATCATGTAACTCTATTATTACTTTCTTTGTGTCTTCTTTCTCTAAGCATCTGAGAAGGACTCCATCATAATTATTCCTGAATAAAATTACATCAATGATATGATATGAAGCTGATTTAAGGCACAATGCTCTTCACTGTTTGGAATTCCAATGTTTTGGAAACAATCCTTCCTGAAGGTAATGAACAAGGTCTCGGTACCAAGAATCTAGAGCTATGAAAAGAGGACATACATCCATCATATGTAACTGAGCTTCATTTTCCCAATTGTTTTCTTCATTGTTGTTACCTTCAGCCTATGGTTTGAATTCGAGGTCATATTCTTGTAAATTTGTTACCCAATTTCCTCTTCTTTCTCCTAATTCCTTTTGTACGAAAAGAGACCTTACAGCTGGGTGTGGAACTATTACCTTCGTCCAGTTCTTAAGTATGTACAGCCTAAATTGTTTTACTACTTTGAAGACTACATAAGCTTGTTTATCCATCGTTGGGTAATTCAATTAGACCCCCTATAGACCATTTCTCATAAATGATATGGGGTACTTATCTCCCCCATCTTCCTTCTGAGTAAGCACTGCTGCTAATGAATCGTCAGATGCAAAAGTGTACAAAATAAAATTCTTCTCAAAATTGGGACTTTTGAGAGATGGTGCATGAGCAATAGATGTATTTATTTTACTAAATGCATTCTTCTCTACATCAATCCACTTGAATTGTAAACTTTGTTTCACCATTTGCTGCAAAGGTTTCACAATTTGAGCGAAATCTGGCACAAACCTTCGCACGAAATTTATTGTCCTCATGAATGATTGCATACATTTTTCGTTATGGGGTAAAGGGACCTGTTCGATAGCTTTAATCCTTTCTAGGTCTATGGAGATCCCCTTTTTAGAAACCACATGACCCAGTAGCTTTCCTTCTATAACCACAAACACACATTTCCTTGGATTCAGTGAGATGCCATATTTTCGACAACGCTCGAAAATTTGTTTTAAATGGAATGTGTGTTGTTCTCTCTTCTTTGAAAATATCGTGACATCATCGAGATATACTACAACACTATGGCCAATTAGACCGTAGAAATCTATATCCATAGCCCTCTGGAAAGTAGCTCCAGCGTTGATGAGTCCAATTGGCATCCTTCTGTAAGCAAAAGTTCCCCATTTTGTTCTGAATGTAATTTTTAGTATGTCCTCTTCAGCCACTAACACTTTATTATAGCCAGAGAATCCATCTAATAATGAAAATAACTCAGAACCTGAAACCATCTGCAATATCTGTTCCATGGGTGGGACTGGATAGTTGTCTTTATCTAAAGCACGATTTAGGTTTCTGAAATTCACACATAGCCTGATTTCTCCACATTTCTTCCTTACTGGTACCAAATTTGAAACCCATTCCGAGTGTCTGAGTTTGAATATAATTTTGGCATCCAATAATTTTTCACTTCACTCTGAATTAAAGGCTCCAGTTTTGGATGCATCTTCCTCAAAGAATTCTGATAAGGCTTGACTCCAGATCTAATAGGAATGGCATGTTGTATAATATTGGTGTCATATGTTTTAAGCTCTTCATATGTCCAGGAAAATACATCTTTGTACTGTTTGAACAAACTAATAAACTTATTTCTTTCACCTGGGGAACAACACTTTCCCAAATTTATCAGCTCGAATTGCAAAGATGAGCTATGAGTCTTGACATTTGCTAGTCTTCTGAATTTACTGTCTAAATCAAACATCCTCTCTAAGGTCCTAACCCCTTTAGGAATGAAGTTGTCAAATTTTAACTCAGCTTGGTGTTCTTCGTCATCAATAATTTCCCCTTTGAAAGTTTCAGCATTCATCAAACATTCCAAGATTTGTTGATCATCATCAAAAACTCATAGATTAGTAATCATGTATGGAACCGAAGGCCCAAAAAGTAATTCAATAGAACACTTGTTATTTGAAGGTACAAGCCTTGCAGCTGAGGTAGCTAACAATTCAGCTGCTGCATTCTTAAGTCTAAGAATGGATACAATATTAAATGCATAAAAATTTGTCAACAAATCCCACACTTCATTCTAATAAGCTTTTAAATGAGGTGAGATGCAATGTATCTGTTTTCGAATTTTCTTTACAATTATTTCAGAATCCCCATACACTTTCATATTTTCTACTTTTAATTCAATTTATTTTCTTAGTCCCTAAACTAATGCTTCATATTTGGTTGTGTTATTTGTACATTCAAACTCTAATCTACATGAAAGAAAATGTTTATTTTTTTTGGATCAATCAGGACATAGCCAGCTCCTGATCCTTCCAAACTTTTAGATCCATAAAAAATAAGTGTCAAAAAACTATATACTTCTATTGTACTTGAATCAACAACTACATCTGAAACTAAGTCTACTATTTTACAGTCAAATTCAACAGCCCATGAAAATCAAAGGAGATCGGGCTCGATGTCTGATGTACTGCTAGCTTCTTCTACTTGGTAATTTCCTGGTTCAAGCTCAATAAAGTAATTTCCCAACACAGAATTCACTGGTTCATTCTTTCCCTCCAACTGAGCAACCTTGTGCTTGATATGGGGCTCTCTTAATACTTTTATTTGATTAGGACTTCACTTATAAGGAAACGACATATGTGACCAATCTGATGCAAAATATCCATTTAGCTTTGCTGACCAATCCCAACTCGAAACAAGTCCATAAGCATTAGGTATGTCTCCTACTACAATATCGATGAACTGACATACCTTTTCATTTGAAGATAGTCGAATCAAAACATCCTCCATTTCCCCAATTACCTTCATAGTTGTTCTGTCTAACTGAATGACCTGCCAAGTACATGGTTTTGGTTGTCCATTTATCTTCTTACAGACTGGAAGTGGCATAACATTGACTGATGCCCCTGAATCTACTAAAACATTGTGCATGTTATGGTTGAAAATTACAAAAGTTAGGAGAAATGGTGGGGTTTTGCATTTAGACTTACCTCCCACACTTGCTTCACCAATTTCTTCTTCTTCAGGTTGATTGTCAATGGGAAGCTTTTCCTCTGGTACTCAAGTGCCTTTAACAAATTTTCTTTCTGCTGAGGCATATTACACATTTCAAACAGTGAGATATTTGCCTTAGCCCTTTTAATATCTTCAACGATACTATATTCCATCTTATGTTCTTCGAGATTCTTCTTTACATTATCATTTTTTTCTTCGACGAGCTTAAAAGGCATGTTAATTTTCTTCAGATTTTGACTCGTAATGATGAATTCAGGTATTTTATCAGTTGTGGTGCTCTTATAAATTTTCTTTACATTCTTTTGAAGTCTCTTAATTTTTGGGAGTACTGATCTATCCTCTTTTATCAAACCTTGACTTCTTGTTGTCACGTTTGTTTCTGATATCTCCTCATGCTTTAGAGTACCTTCGTCTTCTATATCAAAAATTGAGACACAGTCCCATAAAACCAGAGCATCATCCTCTTGTTTTTCTGTGGATTTATTTCCCTTTTCCTTCTCATCATCAGCTTCTGTTAGTTTAGAGTCCAATAGCTGATTCATTACTAATGTCATCGAATTGATCCATTGAGGCCAATTTTTTTTAGAATGAGGCTGCTGATGAAAGGTGCAAAAAATATCCATACCCACCTCAGTTAAATTCATTGATGTAGGACTATGTGGAGGAGGCTTAGATTGATTGTTGTCCTCTCTCCTTTTATAGTAAGGCTTATAAGATTTCTGAGCTTTTCCAAATCTATTATTCTGCTAGATAGTTTCTGCATTATTTTCAACATTCCTTCAAATTCGTGTGACTTCTCCTACTTAGGCTTAGACAGTAATAAGGCTTTCTTACCAGAAGTTTTTTCTCCCAACTGCTCAAGATAATCTTCTATGCTCTCTTTTTCAGCTTCTACTCTCTCGGCTTCTTCATAAGTTTCTGACAACTTAGGTTTGACTTGCATCTTGGAAAACATAGCCAAGTTAAGCCCTAAAGCTAAATTATAGTATTCGATCAAAACCTTATCAGACGGTTTATCAGTTGCAGAAAAATTCTTAAGATAAGCGGCAAACCTTTGGGTGAAACTATGCACTTTTTCTTTTCTTTCTTTCTTTAAAGCACATAACCCCTTCATTAATGCTGCATGAGTTTTTTGGACTGCATACTTACTTCTAAATATTCTTTCAAATGTATCCAAGTTTGTGATTGAGTTTGTAGGCAGAGAAAAATACCATGAGGCTGCTGCTCCTTTCAAGGTATGTGGAAACAATCTGCAAACTACATCTTCATGATCTTCATCCCTTAGTCCTTCTATAGCCAAGTAAAATCTTTGCAAATGATCATCTACCAAAATATTTTCGCTTGGGTCAAAATTAGGCAACATTTTCTCAAAAGCCTGAGGTAAGTCATGCAAATAGGGTGCCAGGTTTTAAGGTGACCTAGCCCTCCAAGTAGGTGGTGGATTTGGTGGGTTGGGTGGTTTATTTGCATTCATGTTTGCCATGAGTCTGGGTGGAGAATGAGGTGGTGAGTGAACAGAGGTATGAATAGGTGAATAGTAAGGTGTATCTAGGCCCACTTGATTGAAAGGCTAAACAAATTCCTGTAAGGTTGTTTCTACCAGTTCTTCAAAATCTCCAACCAACACTGTGTATTCCAATATAGGACGGTCTTTCTTCTTGTATTCTCTTTTGGGCAAGACAGGAATAATTGGTAATCCTCTAATCTTCTTCACATATTCCCTAGTATGTCTTCTCAGATCATTAACTACTTCATTTTCGACAGAATACAAATGCTATTTACCCTTCTCTTTAGGAATTGGATTGGGAAACAAACTGCTTTCAGAACTATCACCGGTGGAATAATCTTGAGAAAATACATTTCCTCAGCCAGCCATGCACTGGATGCCCTCCTTCTAGCGCCAAAAACTATTGAGGCCTGGAAAATTGTAGGTAAAAACAGTTAGGGATTCTCCCTAGTAAACATTCCCAACAAGCCTGTTATTGTTTGGTATGGGGAATCCGTCCGGTTTACGGTCCGGCTACCGTAGGTCAAGTAACAAAAATAAAAGGTTTTACCGGTTACGGCCCGATCCACCGTGTATGTTTTTAGTTTTTTGTATTTAAGTATGAGATGCAAGTGTCTATCTAAAAAAATGCATATTTATAGAGAATATGAGGAGCAATCACAATGTGATGTGCAGGTTCTTACCTCTTGTCTTAAATCTCTCGCATCTAAACCACACACAGCAAGAAAAAACTAAAACGAACTAGCCAACCTATCCCTAGGGAGCAAGATTATTATTCATCAATGAGTAATGTATTTTGTGCATGCATTAAGAAATATCACAGATAGATGTTACTTATTTCAAAACACATGAACATTTATAGATATATGAACAACCAGATAGCTAATTGTTTCTGAACAACATTCATTAATAATAGTGGAAATTTCATAGAATAAACTAGAGCGCATTCATAACAAGAACATAGGTTCAAAGAGTTAGAACGATCTCACAGTCAATGGATAATAGCTGAAAATGAAATAGTTCACATTCAACAAATCCACAGCACAGCATTTGAAACCTTCCACAAAGCTTTATCCAACAGGAAACTTGTAATTTCTTTATGCAAAAGGAAATAGTTATTCTTACATCATACTCTCACAAATCTATTTGGGAAAAAGTCATGTTCTACAACTAACTCTCCTATATTTATACAAAAACAACCAAAACCTTGGGTGACCTTTGGGCTTCCCTAACTGTTCAATCCCACAATATTGTCTTTTAGTGGATGCTCATGATCTATACAATACGTTACATTTCATTGAAATTTAATGTCACTTTTATAAAAAGAGACCAGCTTGATCAGTGATAAACTTTTCCCAAACCTGGGCCTTTGGTGCTATCGAATCCACTGGTCCTTTTATACCTTGTTGATCTCAAACCTTCACTTTATCCTTCCTTTTCTATCTCACTTCTTTATGCTTCACCCTCTTCTTCCCTTGATGCCTCCCTTCTGCTTTGACTTTTAGACATATCTTGCTTGCAGTAGTCACCCTGTCATGAACATAGCAGATTTCAGACCATCTAGCATTGAACAAAGTAACACAAACTGCACTAATACATGCATTCTGTAAAATGAACTATTAACAAATTTAATGCATGAAAAGAAACATGATAATGCAAAGAAAATCCTGCAAGTTAGTATCTTGAACTCCGTTAAATCCACTTTCCAAACTAAAACACAAGTCTGAAAAATAGACTCTCTATCTCAATCCAGACCGCATCCGGACCAAATCGAATCTTTCGAAGAAATCATGAAAAAATACAAAGTAACCGCCATCGAAAAACAAAGCAAAATCACATGAGAAAGGATGGAAAACCCTCACCGACAGGAAAAAATACTAGGCATTGGGAGAAAACAAAACTCTCATCGGTGGGAAGAAACACTATAAGTCGGATGGTAAATTCACTAAGCCGTCACAACAGTGGAGACCATATAGACTAAAGTTTCTAGGGAAAAATAAAACCTCAACAAAATAAAGTACTAAAAGCTTCCATACATGCATCGAAGATCGAAAGGACTAATCACAATGCATCAACAGAATAGATCAATACGCAGCCGCAACAGTGGAAGGTGGACAGACAACAGATTCCGCAATAACAAGAATTATCGACAATCAGAAGCTTTGAGGAGTATGTATCTGTGACCAAAGTCTCAATGCTACCATTGTGTCGGCAACACAAAAGACTAAAGCTCTGATTAATCATCAACACCGTTCCGATAGCGAAAACAAAAATATTGCAAAGTAAAAAGTTTGATCAATAAAACAAAGTCATCGGTGAAAATCAGAACTGTCCATCGGAATGTTTGACATCTGCCCTCCAAAAAGGAGGCAACTTAGAAGACTAAAATGTCGATAGTAAAATGAAACAAAAATCGCATCGACGAAAAACTAGACTTTCCATCGGGACATTTGTAATTTACCTTCCGCAATGGCGGCTGCGTAAAGAACTATTGCCCCGATTCACTGTTCAAACGACCTCCGACAGCGATAAAGGAAATCAATCCATAAGTCAAAAAACTTCAAACTTCACAGTCAAAAGCATTTGTAGACAAAAAATAATCATTCATCCTCTGAAAGCAGTAAACAATTCAACTCAATTTAAAATCCAAAATTGTAGCAAAGGAACAACCGAGTTCAGTAAACCAATAAAACCACGCAAGATAAAATCATCAAGGAGGGTCCAAAATTTTAAAAATTTGGGAAGAAAGTTGCAGCTGTAACAAATTGTTCATATTCTTCTGCCATTATCTTCTGTGTTGTAGATTTCTTTCAAGCATGCCACTAATGAGATATTGTTTCCTTTATTTCCTTCACACAGATAGGTATTTTCCATATCATTCTCCTTGAAACAAAACAATTGTTCCAAGCCCTTTAAAATCTCTTGCATATCTCATGGGTACAATATTTAGAAACAATTGACTAAATCATATTGATCATGAGATGTTTTATAGTATGCATGTAGCAGAGAAGTTGACGAAGTCCCTTCCATATTCAAAAGGTAAAGACAAAATACTATCTGCAAGAACTTGTTTACAACTAACTTGGGCCTTCACTCCAAGAACTATAACATTGCATTATTCAACTACATATAAATTAATGGCATGTTGTCTCTATACCTCAACTTTATGAATAGGCCTAGACAAATTTGTGTGTTCACGGGGCACCAAGCAATGTTGAAATTTGAATAGGACAACCGGTCATCTTTGTGGCCCAAAAGGATCAATATTTTCCATGTTGGGCCATTTAGCATCCATTCCATCCATATATTCTCTGAATACTCACAAAAATTCATATGTCATCGTGTCTAATCTCCTAGATGGGTACCCACCTAGAGATGTGGCTAAAGCATATGTAAATTCTGGATTTTTGGTCCCCTTGTTGCTGATAACCTACTAGAAGTTGCAGTCTTTCTTTCTGTGCAAGGGAAGGGACTTTGCTGTTGCAATGTTAGCTCTTTTATTTGTGCCCAATGCTAGCTTGATTGTGATTTGTGCAGGCCTAGGATGATGCTATTTTGGGTGGGATTGGATTACATCCTTTTGAAAATAACAATTGGAAACAAGTAGAGCAGTTTCTCCATTAAAGATGACACTATTGTGTTTCCTTTTTATGTAGTAAAATGTTTATACCATTGACAGATGTTGTCTAGTATGGTAGGTGACTAGTCAAGACTTAGCATCTATTAATAATGTTTCCAACCTATTTAATTGAACATACATAATGGGATTAACTAGAGGTAGAATCCCACAACCATGCAGACTTGGAAAGGGGTTAGAACTAAACTAGTGTTGGCCCATTTTGTCATGTTAAGTTTTAACAAATAGAGCAATGGAAGACATCCATCACTTTTTGTTGAGTCTGTCTCTTGGTGAAATACCTTGGTAAATCAAACACCATGGAAGGTTCTTTTAGATTCCAAAGGAGTTATCCATACAACTTTACCATTTTACGTCTTCACTCCTAGTCCATGTTCACTCATACAATGGCTCTCTATGATGTACGTGGGAAACCTCCTGTTCCTGTTGCCTCCTTCCCCTCATTGCATTTTTTCTCGTTCTTTTACAAGGATATTAGATATCAACGAGTTATCTGGAAATGAACACCAACATAGAAATATATGAGGAGGGGTTCCAAATTGAGCTTTTCAAACATGGTAGATGGAAACTCCTTGATTACATTATTGATCCACACTTGTCCTAGACTATTCACTTCATCCACAAATCCAGTGCTAGTTTTGATTTGAATACTTATTAAACAATTTAACCAAAACATACCCTTAGCAAGCTACTAGCCCCAATTTAACCAAATCATCCCAATAATCAAGCTAAAAACCTAATCTAAATCAAGCCTCTAACCCAACTGCTATATTTTCTTATAAATTATAGCAGTATATCTTAATTTCATTTATCAATAGGATCACTAGAATATAGACAAAGCACAAAACAATAACGCAAGTATTTTTCACCCGGGAAACCCAATTGGGAAAGACCTAGCAACCTTCGTCTAGAGATGATAATTTTGAGATCAGAGTACAATGAAGAAAGAAAAAGAAAAAATATGGAGATCCCTTCCAAATATGAAACCCTGGAAATCAACCTACTTCTGACATGTTGTGTAGTTGTTGTCTTTCCTAGAAAATTCTGAACTACTGTGTAGCTATTCCACTGCTATTGTGTGTTGAAATGAGGAGGGGCGCCTTCTATTTATACTATTTTTACACCCATAAAATAATTGGGGTCGACTTCGCTTGGGGGTGCAATAAATAATTTATATTTTATTATTTTATTTATTCTTTTATTGCTAGCTTTTCTCCCCAAGGATTACATTGCTCTTTCTTGGGTTTAGATGAATAATTACAACAAGTTCAACTCCCAAAGGAGGACAACAAGAATAGCTTTTGAAGTTGCACAAACTCCAACACCAACCAATTAATAAGATCAAAACAAAAAGTCCTCACACATAAACCAACAAAAAGAACAGAAGATTGAAAAAATATTTCAACAAAAAAGGACATAATTTGACCAAGATGAAAATGAGATCTATCATCCAGAGGGATCCTGCTTTTTCCTCTAACTCAATGCAAGTCATCACGTGGAATAGGTGGCATAGTTTCACCTAAATCCTAATATTATAGAGTGGTTTAGAAAAAACACATAATAGATATTAGAATGTGAGTGCAATCCTGTAGCCTTTCTATATTTTTTTGTGCTCAATCAATCCAAGACAATCAATTCCAGGGAGGATAGGTAAATCCCATGGCCAACAAGATACCATTGGGTAGTAGTGAATGGAAGGGGATACTCTGCATATTGTTGAAGACACCATCTTGGTCTTTTGATATAGTATCTACATCCACATCTAAGAGGTTTCAAGTTCTAACTAAAAATACATTGACAAATAAGTTAATGCAGAGAAAAATACCCAATGTATAGGATTCTCATAAGTCACTATGAATGCAGAAATGATCCACATGCAATATATTCATTTTTCACTCTAATCGTTTACAATTTTCATCATTGATTTTAGAAAAGTAAAAAAACCACAGTAAGAAAAAATAAAATGAGTCGCTTGCTTACCATACTGGAAAATAACAGATATCAAGCTTACCTCACCATCAAGGCTATATTTTGCACAATCAATAGAGTGACACGATGCTCTACCAATACTTTCCTTCATCCTTGACGACATCTCTAGAATTCCTTCAAAAGTGTCCCTGGCAATTGTTGCTTCTGTATCCCCACTAAGTGTCCCTCCAACCTATTTTTGCTCTGAGCTCATTTTACCTTCTTCACTTGATTCCATATCCATCGTATTTTCTCGACCCCGTTGCTTCACATTAACTTGGGGACTTCTTGATTCTATATGGGAAATGGAATCCTTTGTATCCTTAGTTGCCTCACAATCTAAGTGAAGTTGGAGTGGTGAACTGTGATATGAACTACTCCCTCAGATTGGTGAAGGACTGGAAATAAATGAAATAGAATTCTCAGTTTCTTTAATTGAAACATAATATGCCAAAGCTGTAGAATGTGCTTGTTCTCACTTAGCTTATGCAGCTACTGTAAGATGAGTCTTAGATGTAGATGGGGTGCCAATTTTATAATCATTTGACATAGTTTTGAATTGTACTTATTTTTCATCATCGTACCTGTAACATAAGCCAAAATGATAAGAACAACAAAGGAAGGACAATATTAACATTAATAAGTGGGCATCTAAATATAACAACAAAAGGTAGAAAAATGTAATTTGAAACGCAACTGAATTAATATAAGACTTACACTTGTCTAAGCTTGTTTGCTTTTTCTAAATGCAACTCTGTATATAGTGACACACCATCCAATTTCATTGTTACAGTAATGTTCATCTTCACCTTAAATTTTGATGAACCTGTCACCTTTTCTAATGAAGGTTCAATGCTAGATTTTATAGGGGAAACTTGCTCATGCTAATTTCCCTTGGTCAAACTTCTTTGAGCCAGAATTCCCATGATCTTTCTTAAGGCCTTTGCTCTTTTTCTTTTCTGGGGTCACACAATATTTTTTCACCCTGATGCCCTTTTACTTGTTTTCATATATCTAAGCCTCACCCTTTTCTGCAACATAAGCCTTTAAATCAGGTGTGTTGATTGAATTGGCTTGCCTTGAATCTAAATTTGAAACATCTTGCTTCTTTGAAGAAGGAAGCACTGGTGCAGTCATGTTCTGTAGCTTTTGTTCTTCAATTTTTGGATCATTCAATGATTCAATAGACATTTTAGCATGTGCACCCCTCTCATCCTTATCTCCAATCTGCCATTTATCCATATGCTTAGAGGATATTGAATCTTCAAACCATGGATCCATGTGCTTCTTTTTTACCCATTTAGCAGGTTTTGAAGAGCATCACCTCACAAGTCTATAGTAGGATGGTTGATCAACAATATCCTCATGATAAATAAGTAGGTGTATTTGTATTATGACTACCTTAACAATTTAGGGATAGGGACTAGCTAGTAGCAATCTGTGAGACTATATACCAACCTTATTGGGAGGAGTTAACCCACCAAAAGAAGATAATGTTAAAAGGAACCCTTGGTCCTTCATGGTCAATCAATATATGCAGTTATTAAAACAAAATCAATGCATATTTGCAACTACTATTCCTATCCCTAGCTCAGACTTCGTGGACAGTTGCACATCACCAATTTTACTTCTTCCTCAAGTGACTCATTGACGTTGTAATTTAGAGAAGCCATATCAAAGAGTTCCCAATGCACCCTAGGATAGCACAGTTGGTCCTTTTAGTCCCAAATTCCAATGACTCCTCAAAGGACGTTGTCAAGCTTATCATTGTGAATTCCATGGTGGTTGATAGACATGTCAGTAACTCCTCTAATTTGAACATCAGTTAGGGTCTCAACCCTCATGGATGTGCTTGTATTGCTATAGGACATTCTTCTTACAAATTTTATATCCCTTCTATATTGTCTAGGGCTTACCACTCTTTATTCAAAACTTATTAGATCTTGACTTGGTTTTTCCATGTTTCTTGTCCCTGAAAATTCTCTAGGCTCGAGGCACTCCCTTGTTGTCTTTTACCTGTTAAACTTTTGAGTGCTAGTGACACACTTTAGTCACTCATGGCAAATAATATAATTTCTTTTCAATTATAGGAGTAGGATTTCTATGGAGGCATTACAAATGATAATATTTTTACTATTCTTTAACAAAAATGAATAGTTTAGGAAGAAAGATCTGATAAAACAAGGATTTAAGTTCCCAATTATCTCTATATAAAAGAAAAAGTAAAACATAGGATTACATTGCAGCATCGCACAACAACTTTCTCAAAAAAGGGATACCTTTCAAATTTGATGCCTTACCAATAATGATTAAATGATTTCGATCTCTTGTAAGAGATACATTTAGATGGTTAGGTGTATATAGAAAACCTAAGCCATTCGTTCGACAGCAAGACCTACACAATAACACCATAGAAGAAAATCCAACACCTAGTAAGCGAAACGTTCTTCAAGATTTATATTGTCAATATATGTTAGGAAGTAGACTAAGGGGGAACTGAATAAGAAACATGCTTGCGAAAATAAAATGTGTGGACCTACTACACTCTAAATTGTTGGATCATCATGTTCCTTGTTTTTTTTTTGAGTTAAGATAGAAAAACAATGGAGGGATAAAAACAAATTTATAACATTCGAATATGAAATGAATTTGAAAAATATTGACACCAACCAATAAATAAATTATATTTGAAAACATAAAGCTGCAGCATTCTTACAATATAATAATATTTTTTTTCCATCCCCTAAAATGCATCAACTGTTGATATATGTACTTCCACACCTAAATATCCATGTTTCTTTAAACTAGCATCTTCACATTTTGTTGAAACATATGTTTTTGGTTCCTGGCACTCCAAGTCTTTGGTAGGTTTAAGTTGAAACATATTTCTTTTGTTTCTTCTAAAATTGCAGCCTCAAGAAAGAAGCTCCTGGACAAGGTTTTCCTGCAAGAGAGCAACTAAAATTTATTTTTGTAAACATATTAGCTCATAGAATATCATATTCCCCGGTACTATTATTCGACTACAAGAATGACAGATCTGTGAAAGAGAACAATGAAAATATAACATGTACCTGTGATTTGTGGAGAACAATTACACCAATTTGGTATTCAGGAATACCATATTCTAACATCATTTTGATCAATTCACAAGCCATTTCTGCTTCATATAGACTGTTGTAACTCTTTAAAAAGTCCTTTACATCACTTCCATGGGCGCATGTATCCCAAAACAATAGAGGTGGAATTCCTGACAAAAGAGGAGGTCGGTCAATCTCCCTTCAAAACAATGACTGCAAGGTCTTAACATATGTGATCCGATTGTTGGAATATAATAAACCCACTCATAACTTAGGATAAAATAATTAATCATTATTTGATTAACTATTCACCCACTAGCTTAAATAGTTGGCATCCACTTGCACCTTAAGGTCAATGCATGCCATCCATAACCTAGGAATGATTTATTTATGATTCTGGGTTCATCTAGAATTAGTTTACAGGACCTTATAGCATATTCTGCTTTTTTCTGCTTTTTTCTGCTTTATCCTGCTTTTCTATGGATAAGATAAAAGCTAGTCAACTAGGAAACTGGGAGCTTTTGTTTCCAACCCATCATCCATTATTTTTTCTCCATATTCTAGGATTAGCAAGTATTTCCTTCACTCATCATCACTCACTCATGCTATTGCTAATTCATGAGGTGCTTGATAGATTGGGAAACTGCTTTAGTCAACTACGGGGTTTATCATAATTAGTAAGCCTGCTTTTATGAGCTAGCTTGAGTTGTCTTCATGCAATTCAATTTTCCTTTATAAGGATGTATTACCTATGTAATAATATCAATTATCATTTATTGATCATTCATTAATGTGTGTTCATTAATTCTTCTTCTTCTCTCCTTATGCTAATTCTCTACAATTCTATGTGAGGTTAATTGTGTGCTTAGATCCTTAGCCAGTTTATGAAATTCATTATGCCATCAAGGCTTTAGAATTTCTACCTGGTATCAGAGCTAAGGTTCTCAAAGTTCAAGTTCTTCATGCAATTAGAGATGAGGATATCAAAGCTCTACATGATATCAGATCTTTGAGAGTTCATTAATTAATCCTCCTTTCCAGATTTGCAGGTTTATTTTGCAGGTTCAACTTTGAATGGATTCAAGAATATCAGTTCCTCTTCTTTCTCCATTCACAAGCTATTCAAAGTGGAAACTAAAGATGATTTCATATCTAAAGAGACAAGGTCTCTATGAGATATCTATTGGAGCTGGTGAAGAATCTTATGAAGAGCCAAATGACTGGTTGAATGACTGTGACAGAGCAATTGGAGCTATTTGTCTATCTATCTCTCCATGCATGCGCTACCTTATTGATTGTATTGATTACCCAAAATATCTCTGGACAATATTGGATAGAGTTTTGGGAAAGGACAATGAGGATCCTTCTAGCTATGTGGAGACTGCCTCTAGCTCCTCAATGATTTCTCTCTCTCAAGATGTCTCGACCTCTACAGTCTCGGATGAAGTTGATCATAAAGAAGAAGTTTCTCATACAGTTCCAGTTGCTACTACTCTCTTTGATTCAAATTCTTCCTCTTTCAATCAAGAAGAAAACATTGAAGAACCATCTTTTTCTGTGTCTCCTAAAGTAGAAGATCTTGATTCATCTTCTCATGATGATGTTGATGAAAAAGAAGTGACTAATGGAGCTACTATTGCTATTGATGATTCACTCACACATTCAGTGTTCTCTATGTCTTCTATCATGGATTCTAAGATCCATATGCCAGACCTCTCACACCTTGTGCATGCCTCTCTTCTTGATGGTGCGCAACCCAGTGACATCCAGGATGTTTTCTTAGCCAAATCAAGTCCTTCCAGTGTTTTTACACTTACCATACTTGATCCCATGTGCTTCTGCAGCTCCTCCTTTGTTCTTGGCACTCATTCTCGGAGCCTCCTTGAAGATTTTGAACATCACTATCTTTCCTCCTCTCATACCTCTACCATAGAGGATTATTTACCAATATATTCCCATGAGTCTACTGTTGTGTTTATTTGTGATCTCTTGGATTCTTTGAAAGCTAGATCAACCCATGGATCCCATGCATTTGCACTCTTTGATCCCATGCCTTATCTATGTTCCTACATGATCACTTGCACACATCCTCTCTGTGTAAATGAAGATGGAGACATGATACATTCACTTGAACAATTATTTCACCTATCTAGAGCTCATTTCATCTCTACTGGTTTGAAGTTCAAGTCATATCATCATCTTGGAGCTGATTACAAGTCTCAAGATCCTTCAGTATTTCCTTCACATCATTGGATTTCAATTGTTCTACATGGTCCCAGGTTCCATCCTGCAACTGTCCTTGATCCAGGTGAGCATATTTATCTTCTTCCCAAGAAGAAGATTCCTCCAGACATCAGCATTTAGTTTGGAGCAACAGCAACACCAGCAATTCAACATTTTTGGTATTGCTTTTCATGTCCTTTCTTGAGGGAGGATTTTCCCCTTGAGGTTTTGCCTCTTTCCTCATTTCTTCGGACAACATAAAATTGTAAAAGGGTGACCATAGCTTTATTGTTGGGCCCTATATGCATATATATTTCTGATTAGTTCAAGAATATCATCATAAAGTCAGGATTAAAGGGGGGTGTTGGAGTATAACAAACCCACTCATAACTTACTTAGGATAAAATAATTAATCATTATTTGATTAATTATTCACCCACTAGCTTAATTAGTTGGCATCCACTTGCACCTTAAGGTCAATGCATGCCATCCATATCCTAGGAATGATTTATTTCTGATTCTGGGTTCATCTAGAATTAGTATACATGACCTTATAGCAGATTCTGCTTTTTTTTTGCTTTTTCTTCTTTTTCTGATTTTTCTGCTTTTTCTGCTTTATCCTGCTTTTCTATGGATAAGATAAAAGCTAGTCAACTAGGAAACTAGGAGATTTTGTTTCCAACCCATCCTCCATTATTTTCTCTCCATATTCTAGGATTAGGAAGTCTTTCCTTCACTCATCATCACTCACTCATGCTATTGCTAATTCGTGAGGTGCTTGATAGATTGGGAAATTGCTTTAGTCAACTATGGGGTTTATCATAATTAGTAAGCCTGCTTTTATGAGCGAGCTTGAGTTGTCTTCATGCAACTCATTTTTCCTTTATAAGGATGTATTACCTATGTAATAATATCAATTATCATTTATTGATCATTCATTATTGTGTGTCCATTAATTCTTCTTCTTCTCTCCTTATGCTAATTCTCTAAAATCCTATGTGAGGTTAATTGTGTGCTTAGATCCTTAGCCAGTTTATGAAATTCCTTATGCCATCAAGGCTTTAGAATTTCTACACTGATTTGTTGGATTTATAATACATTTTCCTGAAAATTGAATTCATGTCAGTATATACTATAATTAGTGAATAATTATGAGCAAGAAAATAAGAAAACAATAGGAAGATGCTTTGATCCAAAAGTTTCAAAATTTATACTATTGAATGTTTCCATAATTCTATCTTCAATTCCATTGTTTGCACTTAAGAAGGTGTGATTGTTTTTCCAAACGCCCTACATGATAAGATTGTTAAAATTGTGGATAATATTTTGCAATGTAAAGAAGAGACTCACAAGCATTCTCCACTATCCATCACAGAAATTATTTTAGGTCCAATCTCTTGTTTGAAAGAAACAAAATAGAGTGCATTGTAGATTTATGTCATTCATCATGTCACATTCCTTCCAAAATATCTGTCCACCTATTTTGAACATTTGACAACTGTAGGTAAGCCACCATTTCACTTTGGAATTTTTTTATACTCGATGCATTAACAAGCACCACAAGAGGACCTGACAGACATCCAAACGGGATTTATAGACTTGAATGTCATGGGAGTAATATGGCCAGTTTAGATGATGATATATGGGCCAAGCCATGGCATTCTCCTATTGATGGCCATGATATTCGAATGGATTTGGGTCCTCCTAGTTCCTCTTCTGGATTTCAAACTAGCTAAGGTTATAATACTGGTTTTGGAAGGTTTTCTCATGGAGCACTGATGAATACGACTGTCATCCTCCATGTAGGTCCTTATGTGGAAACACCATTTCAACAAGTTGGACTAGTGAGGAATAATTTTGATGCAGATAGATGGAAGCATTCTTCTGGTCAGCAGAAGGGTTTCATTCCTCAAACACACCAAATCCCTCTTATATTAGTGAAATCATTTGCATGCCAAGGAGAGAAAAATTAATGGAATACATAAAAGTGGGTTGGCATTTGAATAGGATAAAATTGACAATGACACAACGATGGTTGATCAAATTCTATTTTAAAGAGAAAAATAGTGAAGTGATAGCTGCATCTTTGAATAATAGCATATTCAGGAAAAGTGGCATAACAAGAATAGGAATCAGAAGCTCCAGCAGTGCTCCCCAAACCTGATATGCCTATTTTAGAGGAAAAAACTATTTTTTTAATCTAGTAAAAAATTTGTATCCTCAATAGAGCCCACAATTCACAACCAAACATAGCTTACAGGAAAATAAAAAACAATTCTACAACGATGCAAATTGGACATCTGGGTGAAAGTCAGATTTAATGCCTTCTGGTCTCTATTTCATGAGTCACATTCTCCTTCGAGGATTGACTGAAAGTGTTCCTACAGATTCCATGCTACATGGAGGTATGCAGGGTCCATGGTTCATGGGAGGTGCATATTTCTTCATGAAGTCATGACCTTGTAACTTCAACCTGTGTATTGAAGCATATTGTGCAGCGTCTCACTCCATGTTTGTTTTTTGAATCTATTGTAAGAGTTTTGGAATGAAAAAATCCTTGGTAACTATTAATGATATTCATAAATTTCCATGAAGAAGCCTGCTTCATGAAAAAATGTTCGAAAACGTCACTTTATTTGGAGGATTCGAACTCTAAACCTATGGGGTGAGTGGAGGTATAATAACTCCATTCGAATTGGTGTTCAAGGACTCGCATCTCTCATGATAGTGGGGCAATGCAAATGATAACACAAATTAAATCATCGTTGTTTGTTTTAGTGTATTCTGGCTTAGGAATTTTGTAAAACACTTGGTTACTACTCCTTAGGGATCATAGAATGTCTCCCCACTATCCCCTCTTGTCAGTTATGTTAATTGTGTGTATGTTAGTGTAACCTTTGGTTTAAATGTTTTGTGAAACAGTTAACACTGATAGAAGAGTTTGGCATACAATCTGAGAATTCAATGAATTAACATAAAAAAGAAACTTTGATATCTTTATTTAATACTAGAAATATTTCCCAACATAGTAAGAAATGACATTACTTCGTAGGAAGATACAACAAGGTCACAATGTGACTCAAATAAGCAGATTTGTAAAAGAATTTATACCTCTAGGTATATGTGGACTCACAGACCTCTGGTACAGCTAAAACAACTTCCTAGAGTCCTCCAAGCAATCACGACTTGCTTCCCTTTGATGTTGTCGGAAACAATTAACTGTAGCGTTTGCTTTCTATGCTAAGAATGGCAATGTATAGTCACAAAAATAGGGAAGGTTTCCTAGAATATGCCCAATAGTGTTGGGATGACCAAACCTTCACAAATCGGCTTGGGATATGGGTGATACACCATTTTCATTCCTTCTTTTCTCTTCCCCTACACTTTTGTTCTCCCCATAAGAGAAAGCGACCCAAAATGTGCAGACCCAGCGCACAAATGAGCTCTCGGCCTACAGTGATGGATGTGGTATCATATGGGAAGCTTGTTATGACACTGTAAGTTAGTCTCTTCCGTCCACACATTATCCTCCCAAAACCAAACCCTTCAACTCAAATTTGTAACAATAATCATATTGGATACTCATATTGGCCTACTCACCTACTGTGCTATTTCACTGGACTACTCAATTGGTGGAATACACTTGGCTACTCGGTTTTTCTATTAGGTTTCTCCCACCTTCAAATATCTTAACTCCAAGACCACTTTACTTAGTGGATGAAGGGTGTCTAGGCTAAAGGTAGAGGGACAATTAAGGAATGGATTAATATACCTATGGATCACTAGAAGAGAGGAAGCACCCAGCAGAATTGTTCCGCGGGATTGAAATTGAGAAAGGGAAATTGGTATTTCCCTCCTAAGCCTCAAATTTGAGCAAATTTGCACTTACCACTTTACATGGCTTGTCAAGTTTTTAATTTACAATAGATTAGTTGACATTGCAAGATGATAGGGAAATCATTAGTATTAAATTATTAGTATTTCTCTAATCTAACATGAGTATTTTCTTTGCTAACATTTTATCTAATTTTAACAAAGATTTGAGGAGTTGGCTAATTATTCGTAGATTTTTTCTAGGTTGTACCTAATTTTAACAATGATTTGAGCAGTTTGCTAATTATTTGACAATTTTGCCTATATTTTTCCTTCTTCAGCAATCATTTGTTATATCACTCCTCCCTCTCATTCATAGGTTCTAATGGTTGTATTTCCCAACAACAAAACCACACCAAATGTTGTACATTAGCACTGTAGGAAAACTCATCCTCGGTCGATGGCCCATCTTTCGTACATCCCTCTCTTGTTGAAACTTGTACAAGTACCAGAGTATGATGTCCCTAGCCTTTTTAGAAGGCATATGTATTTGCTTATGCTACTATCAGACAAATTTGTGTTACAACCTAGTCTAGGACTTGTGTTGCAAAATCTTAAGGGAAGCAAAGGTTGAGTAGGATTTGTGTTGGTGGTACTCAATAATTTGTAAATTCAAGTGCCTAATGAAGACCGGGATTTTTATGTGTCTAATGCTCAGCAATATAGTTCTTATTTGGGATTATATATAGAGAAAAATATATAAGGTGTCCAATATGTAAGGTAAGCAAAGAAATCACATGTTGTTTGTATATTGAGTGATTTTTTTATTGTTGTATGGGTAGAATTCTAAAGAGGTATTGGTATCAAAGGATTATGAGTTGGGGTGTTTATAAATTTCTACTTAAAATTTGTGTGTGAGAACGTAAAATCAAGAAAGTATAGAAATTTACCTTTACTATGTACCTAGGGGGTGTGGTTGGAAAAGAATGGTGGACTATTTGATGGTAAGTTTAATGTCTCATGGTAGACTATTTCCCTCCTCACTCAGGATCAAACACCCCCAGGGCATGCTATATATCTTGTGTTTTCCATCGTGACATGACTCCCCAATGGGTGTCAGTACTAATAAAATTGAGAAAAAGATTTTAACATCTCACAATTGATAGAAACAAAAACCCTAAGCATCATAGAAAGCTTTAAATAAAAGTCATTAGCGAAAAGAAAGAGAGTGGTGGTCCCATAAATTATTGAAACATTTGTTCCATGGGATTATCTTGATGGTACAACCCAAGGGAGCCTTTTTTGGGAGGCACGGGTGGTATTCTAAACTTCTTAAACTCGCATTTTATAAAGTTAATGGCACAGATTGGGAGGGTACCAACAACAAAGCAAAATTGCTAGCTCTTTATTTTTCAAGTAGTCTATATTTGCTATGACTTTGAAGACTTGTTTGAGGGTAGGATAACCTCTTTTCCTTTGTAATGTAAGTTTTTTGTTAGCCGAGGAGGCCGGTTTTTAAGCGATGAAAGTTGAAACCTAGTCAACAACATTTTGATTTAGTAAAACCATGGTCAACAAAATATTTTTTTGTGTAATTGAGTCTTATTAACAGATAGATAATTGTAATAAATTCTAGCCACTAAATAATGTCCTAATCTAGTTGATTTGAGTCATGATTAAAAATTAAACTCCTAGAATTAGGTCATAGTCAAAGTCATCCTTCATGTATACACATTTTAAAATCTAGAAAATTGAGCCTCGGGTGAAACTGGAAGCTCCAATTGGTCGAGTTGCAGTGGAAGGGAATGGACATCATGTCCCTGGTCCTAGACCATAATACCCTATAGGAATATAGGCTTTTCCATGCCATCAACCTGCTTGGTCCTAGAGCAAGAACCCCAGGATACTACTGGGGGCCGTAGGGTACCTTCTAGAGTCTTACTCTGTCCTAGTCAACTGACTAGGATACCATTATCTGAGAATGGGTCTGGCAGCTGCACTAACTTTAAAACTCCCTCTCACCAAGAGGGACATTCTTGGCACATCGATAACACACTGCACCCTTATGTAATGATAACTCATCTCAATCTCTTATAGCCTGTCGTCAATTACAGGGTTTCTTGAGAACTTCAGACAGCTCTCCATCTTAGCACGAAGCATGATCTCATAGATCCTTTTTGTAAGCCCACTTGGTTGGGGACTAAAGAGTACAAATTTCTCCCTATTGATCTATGAATCTGTCAGTTGTTTCAATAACAAATTCCTGGTAACATCTCACATAACTCATCATGTAATTTGTGGAGCCTCTTGCTCCCTCTGTACATGAGTACTCAACTCCCACTTGATCACTACATATAACTTTAAGCATAAATATAATGGTAAGAATTCAATTCTTGTCACATCCTCCTCCTTTATAAGTTAATATTGAATCTCATCAATTTCACATACTAACATGATTTTATCATTCATATACATACATTGCACTTATCTTAAAGTTGTCGAGAGCAAATCAACATGATATGACAATATTAAGGGTCAACAATAAGTGGGATAAGAAGTACTCACTATATCTTCTCTTATACAGAAATCACATTGTGCATCACATTGAATATGTACCCATAGAAGCATCAACATTATAATAGTATACATGCATTGGCACAAATTTAAATCATAATCCTAAGAGATTAATCTCTAGGTTTCATTGCATTGATTGATGCATCATAAACAATGGTTAAGCATTCTATGCCACTATCTTTTAAGCATGCGTATGCACTTCTTAAATATAATCATAAATTCTAACTTTCTTGTGTCAACAATCCTTGATCGCATCCATTAATGAGTCCTAAGACTCTTTTGCACAAAACAATTATTGACTATAAGGCATCATAATTAAGTGGGATTTCTTACTTGTCATTAATAGGCCTCTTTAATGGGCCATCATGTTCATAATCTATCAAATCCATTTTCTGATAACACTTGTTAGTACTAAAACACACCTCTTTTTTTAGTTGTTATTGGTCTAATTAAACAGATATGTCGGTATCAGATCTCTTACCATGTTTATCACTTTGATGGCTAATTAATTCCTTCAGCCAAGATTTGTAAATCTTAGATCCAATAATTCAAGTCCTTACTATTACTTTGGTAAGCCTTACCTTAGGATCATGTAGACTCTATACTATGGACTGTAGGTTGCTACAACACAAGCTATAGCTTGAAAATAAAAATCAAGAACTAAGGTATTTGTAAGTTATTTTCAATTGAATGTTAGTTCTCTTGAAGATTTGTGGTCAAATGACATTTGAAAATTGACAAAAAGGTGCTCCAATGGGACCCAAAAGTAAAATCAATAGTGACAAACTGTCGAATTTCTAGAGAAACTAGTGAATTATGTTTGATTGCAATTATTTCAGAAACTAATGAAACTTATACTAACATTGAAAATGACAAACTTCTAATTTCATTATTCCTGGTGGCATTGTAGAACAAATGCCTTTGATTCAAGTCCTTGTACCTTGTGTCATGGAACTCATGCCACATTTCCTGGTTTCATTGAAGAAATCCCAAAGAAGGATATTCACGTGATGAAGGAACGGGTGATCGATGCAGGAAGCAAGGCGATCGATTGAAATTAATACCTGCAACAAAATTCATCAAGGAGACTCAGCAATCGTCCAATCTTGTAATCAACGGTGTAGATTGAGTTGGTTTTTGGGATTTGTCCCACATTGATAGAGAAGATGATATATTTAGTGTTTATAAACCCAATCCTTTTCATTGTTAATCAACGTGTAGTGCAAAGGGTATGTCAGGGCTTTGGGTGCTTGGACTCCACGAGAAGCTCACCATCCTGGAGTCCCAGACAACCTGTCAGGCCCCTACCCTTTTGGAAACAATGACAACATTTGTCAATGATCTCATCTGTTGGTCTATACTCATTTTTTGGAAAAATAGCATTTGTCAATGATCTCTTTTGTTGGTCTATATTCAATTTATGAGAGGTTTTCCCTTCAGATGAAGCGATTATCGAGGCTATGTCAGGAGTTGAGCCACCATGGGAGGAACTCCATCATAGATCGTACTTTATTCCAGAGCTTGACCACTTGGAGTGTGACGATTTTAGGGCAGTTCTTAGTGAGAGAGTTGGTAGTCCTATGGTTCCATTAAGCTCTCTTGGTCCGATGGCTGATGGAAACATGGCGAACATATCTTCAACAATTCCTATCAACATCTCTCGCAATCCTAGCACGATAGAGAATGTCTATATTGGGGTGGAATGTTCCCATGCTGAGATTCTAGAATACGCCAAGCTATTTAAGGAATTCCGTGATATTTTTGCTTGGTCTTACAACAAGATGCCAGGTATTGACCCTTGTATTGTCGAGCATGAGATTAATACTTACCCCAACGCTAAGCATGTTCGACAACGTTTACGTGCGGTGAATCCTAGGAAAGAACCCATGAGTAAGGCAGAGATAGAGAAGTTGTTGAAATCTGGTTTCATCTATCCTGTTCCCTTGACGGAGTGGGTTTCAAACTCTGTTCTGGTGGATAAGAAGCAGGGAGCGATCTGCATATGTACTGATTTCCATGATTTGAATCATGCCTGTCCTAAGGACAATTTCCCCACACCATTTATTCATCATATTTTGGATGAGTGTGCAGGTAGTGAGGTGTTTTCCTTCATGGATGGATTTTCTGGATATAATCAGATACAAATTAAACCTGAGGACCAACATAAGACTGCATTTATCTGTCCTTAGGGAACATTTGCATATAGGAAAATGCCTTTCGGCCTTAAAAATGCCAGAGCTACATTTCAGTGGGCAATGACCTTGATCTTCCACGATCTCAAGTCAATTATCGAAGTATTTTTGGATGACCTTGCTGCTTATTCTCGTATAAGAATGCATCATCCCTATCACTTGAGATTAGTATTCGAAAGATACCAGCACTATTCGGTTAGATTAAATCCTCATAAGTGCATCTTTTGTGTGAAGTCAGGTCATTTGTTAGGACTCATCATTTCTAAAGAGGGTATAAGAGTCGACCCTTTGAAGGTTGAGGCAATACTTCAATTGTCTCCCCTGAAGAATATTCGTCATCTTCAGTGTTTGCAAGGCATGGCAAACTTCTTACGAACATTTGTTGTCGACTTCGCCAATTTGACTAAAGGATTCACACGTCTCTTGAAGAAGGACACCCCCTTTTATTAGCATGAGCGAGCCTAGGAGTCCTTTGATGCACTCAAGCGAGCCCTAGCATCGGCCCCGGTGATTAGTCCCCCAGACTATAGCCGTGATTTTCTATTATATGTGGCCGTGTCATTAGAGACGATTGGTATGGTTTTGGTTCAAGAGTATGAGGAGCTCCAGGAGCATGTCATATATTATTTAAGCTGGAACCTTATTGACGCAGAGATTCGTTATTCTCATGTCGAGAAGCTTGCTTTAGCTACCATACATGCGGTTCAGCGGTTGAGACATTATATTCTCCTTCTCCAGACCTTGGTTGTAGCCCATGTCAATCCGTTTCAATTCGTCCTCACTAAAAGGATAATTGGGAGAAAATATAATAAATGTATTGTCATTCTGCAAGAATTCGATCTCGAGTTTGTTTCGGCAAAATCTAAGAAGTCTTTAATTTTTGAAGAGCTTATATCGGATTTCCGAGAGAGGCCGAGGAGTTGTTTTGTGAAGATATGTTTGTCAATGAACACATCTTTTTAATCTCAACGTTAGACCCATGGTATGGGGATATCATAATACATTTACAAACATTGAATATCCCTACTCACCTCTCGTGAGATGAACGACGATGATTACGTCACGTCTCTAAGAACTACCTCATAGTGGATAACACTTTGTACAGCTGTGGGGTATATTCCATTTTACGACGTTGTTTAACTCATGAGGAGGCTAAGGTAGTGCTAAATGATTGCCATGAAGGGGCGTGTGGTGGTCATTTATTTGGGCTTTCTACAGCTCAAAATATTTTAAGAGCAAGCTATTTTTGGTTGTCTATCTTTAAGGATTGTGTTGATGTGGTAAAAAGGTGCCACCCTTTCCAGGTGTTCGCACGTAATATGTGCTCGAAACCTACCCTGTTACATCCCATTGTCACCGCCAGTCCCTTCACTAAGTGGGGGCTTGATTTTATGGCTTGCAACCCAGCTTCGGCTGGGGGGCACCATCATATTATAGTGTTTGTTCATTACTTCACGAAATGGCCTGAGGCTATTCCTACAGTAAAATCCGATGGTGAGATAGCCACCCACTTTGTATTCAACCAAATTATTACTAAGTTTGGGATTCCGAAAGAACTTGTCACTGACCATGGCTCACACTTTTAGAACCGTATGATGGAATAGTTGGCATTGAAGTTAGGGTATAAGCAAGAACATTCCTCTTCTTAATACCCTCAAGCGAATGGACAAGTAGAGGTAGTGAATAAATCACTCAAATCCATTTTCCAACAAACCATTGCGCAAAGCAAGAACAATTGGCACATCATGTTATATCCTTCTTCGAGGGCATATCGAACAACTGTTAAGACTACCACTAGTTTTTCTCCATATTAATTTGTACATTGAGTGGAGTCGATATTGCTGGTTGAATGTGAGATTCCTTCTTTGAAGCTAGTTGTAGAACTCTTACCGAACACTTCACCATTGGAGGAGCATTTAGTTCACCTTGAGAAACTTGGTGAGCAGCGTCGGGATGCCCTGGTGGCTCTAGAAGTCAATAAACGTCACGTAAAGGCCCAATATGATAATTGTGTCCATCCAAGGGCGTTTATTGAAGGAGACTTGGTCCTTTTGTGGGATCAACCGAAAGAACCCTTAGGGGTAGGAAAATTTAATCCTATGTGGCATGGTCCTTACGTGGTCAAGCGTGTGTTAGAGAAGGGTGTGTATGAGTTAGTGGATTACGAAGGAATGGCCTTGGCAGAGCCTAGAAATGGGCTCTATCTTAAGAAATACTATGCATGATCTTCAGCCAAGGCTGATTATTGTATATTATTGTACAACTTTGCATAGTTAGGTCTTTTTCTTATTGTGATCGGTTTTGTGATTAGTTTCCCTTTCTTTTGGCAGATGTCAATGGAATATTCCACCTACATAGGATTCGTGGATGGTGCAAGCCATCACACTCAAAATTCATCCTCTATTGCTTGGGTGATTTATACTCCTATGGGTCAGGTATTGTCTTCAGGAGGCATATGTCTATGGCCATGTTCCAACAATTTTGTTGAATGCAGTGTTGTTATCGAGCTTCTATGGGATGTCATTTCAAATGGCATTCTTTCTCTTGAGGTATGTCTTGATTCAAAGTTAGTAGTGTCACAGCTCAATGGTTTGTACCATTTTAGAGATCTGACGTTATTGAGAAGAGTCTTACGTGTGAGATTGTTAGAACGACAATTTGACAATATAACATATATACATATTCCAGAAATAATAATCAAGTTGTTGACTCATATGCTAACTATGTGTTAGATTGGCATTTGTTTCATTCACAATAAATTAATCACAAGCACAATTTTTACACATGTAAATAAATAAACGATCACCATAAAACTTTTTATATACATCCAAAATGTGAATATACATAGTGTCATGATACAAAATTGGGGCTTTCGAGACACCAACATATAATACATGGTAGTACAAAATGTATACACTCCCAGGTGTCTAATCCTGTGGAGGAGGAGGAGGGTTGTGATCATGGAAGGTCACTATGGCTCTAACTAGCCATCGGAATAATCACACCCATGCACGTGGTACACCCACCACCTACCGCTGCATAGGCTTACGCAAGTCCTAAACTTACGCCATGGGAACCCTATGTGTAAGTCTCACAAAATTGGTATGAATGCTCTGGAGTGTCTGATCTTCATCCACACCCGTGATGTCATCTCCTCTTCCCCTCCGTCTATGATGAGGCAAGCCCTCTGGATGTCATGGTCCCACATATGGACACAAATGGTACATGTCACTATGTATTGTCACACAACAATATGTCTTTTTCATTCCATATAATCAAGAAAACATAAAAAATTAAATAACTCACAAAATTTAAAAATAGAGGGTCGAGATTCATGAAAATTGCATCAAAATGAAAGAGAAGAGCATGGGAAAATACCTGGAAGAAACAGTAGTGGATTCTGCCGGATCTCCTGGAATTTGCTGTTCAAAATCAGAGCTCAAATGGGTAAAAGTTTCGAATGTTTTATAATATTTTGAATTGTTTACTATTTATAGAATTTTTTCAAATATTTGAAAAATTTTACCCCCTTTCCTATAGTTTCAACATTTTCTAACCATTTTGGACCGTTTTTGACATAATTCATGATGTAGAAGACCTTTTTCAGTGTCGTTTCAGCCGTTGGATTGACCCGTTTGTGCCGATCTCGGGTATCATGTCTAATCTGCCATATAGGTTAGGTTTCATCACCATTTGCATTTTGCATGACCTTATGACCATATCATCATGACCTTAGGTACGAACCCACTCTGTTATGTCACGGAACCTTCTTTCTATTTTAGAAGTGGCATGATACGAGTGGTAGAGCTTCACCTTACATGGGTACCCTAGTTAGTACCTTATTTGCATTTGGTGCCCATGTCGATGTTTTCTCTTTTAGGGTGTGGGAGTTCGTTGTATAGTACTACCATGACATTTCGCAAGAGCCTCATACTCCTCTTGATATTTTGCTAGCCTATTTCCCTCAGGACTCCCTCATGTCAAGTTGTGAATGCATTATCATGAGCTTTGCCTACCTTATTGAGCTTTATGCTAGCTCCCCTGACATTGCATGTTCATCCATATAGCCCGAGCTTGTCTCATGTCTAGCCATGCAGAGCCATTTTTTTTTTATATCCTTCACAGCATGTTTCCCTCTTTTACCAGGAGGAGATTTTCCCCCGAGTGTCGATATGGTACACATGTATCCTTGCATTGAGCATAGATATGTTCCACTACTTGGAACTAGTTTATTTTCCCTTATGACACTCATCTCCTCCTATTTTGTAACTATAAAGCCATTTTATTCTTTTTCAAGCTTTTTAAATAATTGAAAAAGTCCAAAAAAATAAAATAAAAAACAAAAAGTCGGATAAGGAAAGATGTTATCTTTGGTAGCTATCAAGTCGTGTCGCCTTTGAATAGAGCACTATATATCACATCCATTGGTTGGGTTATGGTTTGACTTTAGGAGATTTACTCGTTTATCTGAGTTTATCTCCACCGACTGGTTAAGCTTCCAGTCCCTATGGAGCCTCTGTCGATGCCTCCTATGTCGCAGAGATGTCCCAGTTTATATATCGAGTCTATGTTTCCTTTATTCAGTCACCATACACCTTTATTCTCTTGTTCGAAGGAAGTTGAAGCCTAAGTCAGTCATTCCTCAATTCTCTTGACTTTGCATGTCGGTCATTCCCAGTATAGTTACTAGTTTGTGCACCTTATGATCGATTCCTTCCACATTATATAGATTTGTTGAGTACCTTGTGTTGGATTATGGGGGATGCCTTAATGCCCTCCTTCCATCGGATTTCATCCCATCGACTTCAGATTATTTATCCTGGGATTGGAATCTAGAGTCATTTTGAGTGCCTTGAGACTTGCAGTCATCAGTGGCAGGTTCTCTCACCATCGACAACCTTTGGGAATACATAAATTTCTGCTAATCGATGGATCCTCTCAAGTGTTCAACCTCAACACATTTATTCACACTTGTTAGTTTGCACTCTAGTACCTTGATTCCCATTTTCATTATCGCTGGGTGATCTCACGTCTGTTAATGGTATGCATTAATGACCGGTAATCAGACGATGGACTACTATGTTCAACCTCGACACCTCTATTCGCATAGTAGGACATGTACTTGTAGCGGTTTGTGTAGAAGACTTTCTAGATTGGTGGCATATTTTATATGCTACCTCCTTGATCGTGCTAGTGTTCATGAGATTTCAGCTCTCGTGACTTGATTCCAGTATATGTCAGATATTTCCAGCCACTATGGAGATTTTGATCTGTTATATATATTCAGCCATTATGGAGATTATGGTCCTTTGTATATCTTCATCATGGATATTCCAATATATGTATATTGTATGTGGCGATGACCACTTATGTGATATCTTGCATCATGCCTATTCATGGCCATTGTACTCTTATGTATCCGGAACTGCTATATGTATTTGCAGTTATGTGCAGAGTTGTATTATTGTACTATGTTGATTCGATGGCTGGTATTCCATTTGGGATCCTTCATCACTCCACTTCTGGGATGGACTTATAATGTATTTCGGCCATCGTATGACCCCTCTGACCTCACACATTAGGTGGCATCTGTTATAGATGATTTCACCACTCCACGTGAATCACACTTTGTATGGCCTTCCCCTGTCCCACTGCAGACTCCTTAGACCCCATGGACCATTTTTTGTCCTTTGATGTTTCCTTGACCATCCCTAAAAACATGAGAAAAATGATACATGCGACTTTTAAACCTATAAGCGCATATATACACGGGTTTGACCACTAAAACCGCGTACATCAGGATGTGTACAAAATCCAAATCCTTTTGGAGTTTTCCTTGACATGGATCTGACTCAATTGACTCCTGGCCTTCCCTATGCCTTGAGATCACTCGGATGTGACCTTTTATTACCCCTTTGAAAAGCTATATAAGGAAGCCCTTGGTACATTGAAGGCATAAGAGAGAATTGAGAGCAAATAAATTATAGTCCATTGTTGACGGAACTTATGCTTGAGTCTGCATCCCATTGTCCCTTGGAGCACTGTTGTGTTCTTCCCAAGCTTTCCTTTTGCTTGTGAGCTTGCTATCTAGATATGGAGGATTGAAGTGGTGGAGGACCAAGTGGGGGATTCAGTTTCTCCGATTCGCAGATGTGCCGAAAGAGGTTGTATCTTGTAATCTCTGATTTATATTAATAGAAATATCTTTTCTTGTCCAATAATGTGTGTTTGAATGAATATTTTATCCATTCGATTATGTAAAATGGTTATACATTATTGATTATATATGCTAGAATAGATCTAACACCATGATACATAGAATGCTTGTATTGTTTACTTGTTGTTGAGGAAGTAATCTATCAATTCAAGCTGTAGTTGGAAAGCTCAACGGGGATCTACTTCAACCGTCCAGAATAAGGTATGAGGTTTGATCCTTTAGTGTTAGACTTTTAATTTCTATTTCATATTGAAAAGGATTGATTTCTAGAGTCAAGTTGTCTATTGTGGTACCCCAAGCCATAGGAATTTCTCTCCGTAAGAGAATTGGCGACTCCGCTGGAGAGTTCCTAGTAGTTGTACTTTGGGGGTTGTTCTATCGGCATTCAATGAATTTGAATTTCTCTTTCTCTCTTATTTCTGTGTTGGGTCTGGGGGCATGTATGCCTAGTAGTGTCTGATCGATGTGAATTTTGTCTTATATTGTCTGTTTGCCTTGATTTTATGCACCTTTCTTCCTGTACACGAGTTTTTAACTCACAATCACGTATACATGCAGGTTTCTCTTCGATTTCCGTGTATACATGTAGTTTTACTGCGAACAATCGCGTATGCCCTTACTTTTTCCTTTTTGTGGAATTTAAATGGTTGGTGAATGAAGTTTGATGATTGCTAAGTCTCCTTTGGCACTACCTGAGTTTGTTTATACCTCTGCTTCTGACTAGAAACCATTTTTTAGGCTAAATTTTTTCTTTTTAATAAGGTTCTTGTCATGGCATTTTCAATTATTTGTTTGAGATTAGTGCATTAGAGTTCTTTTACCTTATCTTTTTTTGTTCGAGTGTTGTTTATGTGTGCTTGCAGAGTCTAGGGGTCGTAGAATCATTTTTTTGCTTTTTGCATCTCATTTTATTTCAAAAAATCCAAAAACATTTGCTTATCATCATGCATTGCATATTGCATTTTCCATTGTACTTGCACTAGATTTTCTTTGGAGTATTAGTTAGGACTTCATATAGGAAAGCTTGCATTCATAATTTGAAGAAAAATTCTGCATTTCACATAGTAGCATACCCTATTTTCATGGACACAATGCATTTGCATTGATTGTTTGGCGTGCATTTTACTTCATGTTGTGTCATAAAACCATTAGTTGCATGACCATATCTCTCTTTTGAGTAATAAAGCCAATTAAATTCAACGCTAAATTAAAATGAACTACACTCTTTTCTTTTATAGGGTGCACCAACAAGCTTAGGTTTTAGGATCTTGGAATAGTTCATTGTAAGTAAATTCTCCAAGATCACTAAACAACAACATGTATGTGTCTGTCCAGGTGAGTGTGTGAAATCCTTGGTATAACCAGTGTTTCTCAGGATCCTCCTCTCAAAAGGGAGTTAAGCACGAGGCAGTGTGAGCGATTATTGATTGGGATGACCCCTAGTCATAACTGAGTAGCACTGGAGATATTTCCAAGATTGTATTCATATTTGGGGGCTCTTTCGAGAGTTTCAGGCTTTGCTACCCTTCCCATACGGTCAATCCCACCTGTGACTGTCTGCCTGAGCATTTATTATATTGAGGTGAGCTTAGTGTCCTTAACTAGGATATCGAGGGGGTACTTTGTAGGGGTTATTCTGTGGGTTTCCTGTCTAGGTTGGGGTCGGATAGCACAGTCACTTTACACATTGAAGCTGAGGGCCACAATAATTGGTTACGTACCTCCGCTTGTTGTGTATGGGAGTCTCAAGCCTCTCCTAGGAGAGACATATCCACTTCATTCAGGGGCTCACTTATCCAGCCCTTGTTTACTTGCATTTGGCTTTAGATTTTATTAGTGATTTCTCTATGCACGATAGTTGGCTTAGGGTTTACGTAAATAGAGAGTCTTTTCTATTTTTTGAGTCATTGTGGATTCCGGTGCGGCTCCTCGCCGTTCTTGTCATTTAGCAGGACTTTCACCTTCTACTTCTCCTCCTCCTCTTGGAGAGATACCTAGACAGTCTAGGTGGACTATTTCGCACATTAATTCACAGACCATGGGAGACCATTTAGAAGGTATTCCTGAACCACCATCTCCCATTCATGTAGATGATGGGGAGTTTACTCCTACTTACGATCCTTCACCCAACTTGGCTGAGTTAGGTCCTATGATTTCTAAGATAGGAACCATGCATGATAGACCTACTCACTCTAGGGTTGATTCCCCATTGACGTGTTACCGGTATGGAATGCTGGAGGATGCCGAGACTCATTTTGAACCTGCCAACACTAGCTATGGTAGTTATGGTATGTTTGGTTTTCCTACGCATGATTTGGCATTTCATGTCGAATCTGACTTCAAGCCTAACACTATGCTTGGGGGAACTGTCATTCCTTACCATGCGAAGAGTTTTGGGAGCATTAGTCACATTGCACCTTCCATCCCAGTGGTGGAAGTTACATCACATATCCCTCCTAGGTCTAGGGTTAATGATCCTATTAGGAAACCAGATCTGAGACGAGTGACGATAGGGAACAACACATACATTATTACTCATATTCCTTCATCCTTTGTCCCTAGTTCTTCAAATGTTCACCCTCCACCTTATTCACATGGTCCTTCGATTCGGCACATGGCTACGAGTCAGGTCCGTACTACAGTTACTAGACCGATTGTGTCTCAGGTTTACATACCGCCTGTTGCTTTGGGAGGTTATGTTCATGCTTCTAGAGGTGATGTTACTACTTCTGGGGCGTATATCCCTACTTCCTGTATGTATATTACTACTTTCAAAGCGTATCTTCCTACCTACAGAGTGTCTCATGGGACATCGCATGCGATGACTTATAGACCTTATCATGGGATGCAGTATGGACAGGGTTCTTCACCTTATGGGGCCGGGTATAAACAACCTACTTACTCTCCTAATTACGGCTTTGTAGCTCCTACTAGTCAAGTTCCACCACACTATGGTGCCTCCACGCCACCCTATATGAATCATATGGGAGGAGGGAACTATGGCCAAGGCCATGGTGGTAATCAGACCTATATGAATCAGGGAGCAGTCCATCGACCTCATCATCCTAGGCTCCCTTTCCTCACAACGATCAATCTTCCTGACTTGTCAAGATTGAGGAACGATCCTGTAGCTCATGACCCGGCTTGGCCGGCTATCCCTACCAAGCTTCCTTTGGACATACCTAAGTTCAAGGGAAAACAGGGAGAGGATCCAAGTGAACATGTTACTACATTTTACCTATGGTGCTCTTCGAATTCCTTACATCAGGACTCAATCTGTTTGAGACTATTTCAATGTACCCTTATAGGGCCTACCGCAAAATGGTATATAGAGTTACCTAGGGGAGCTTTCGCTTTGTTTGACGACCTTGCAATGACTTTTCTTAACCACTTCCAGCTACCAGTGCATTATGACATTGGTACTAAACTCTTGTCGACATTTTGGCAAGATAAAGCCACACATATCTCTGATCACATTCAAGAGTTCCATAAACAGAAGAGTTTAATTAAAGCCTTTATACTGCTGGAGTTCCTCCTCGAGTGGTTCCTCAAGTCGTTATTGTCATATATAGCGAAGGATGTTTCTACATCCAGAGTGTAGAATGAGGAACAAGTGATTTTTAGGGCACAAGAACTAGACTTGATCTATGCTCAATCCAGTTTGTTATATAAGATTATTCCCCAATGCTCCACGTTCTAGTTTTGACCCCAAAGTCAAACCTAGACCACATGCCGATGGCATTGTGGGTTTTGCAAGTGCAAAACCTGAAGATTCGGTTGCAAAACAAGTTAGTCAATTGTCAATCAACCAATATAATTTGGGACAAGCTACGGATTCATCTCAACCCGCCCAAATGGCGAGTGTACTTTCTGTGCAATCGTCGGACCAGAAGGGTAACCAGCAGCCTGGACGAAATAGAAAAAAGGGTAAAAATAATCATAAGGGTGGGAATAAGAATGAGAATGCTAATAGTAATTACAAGAACAGTCGGAATGCTGGGGGGGACAAGCAAGCTAAACGTAAGGTTAAGTTCCCTTTCAAGTTATGTAAGGACGATCACCTCACTTACTTGTGCCCTCGTATTGAGGAAGCTTCAAGATTCTTGGCACAGGGCCCAGCTGTGCTAACTAACCCTTTACCGCACAATCAAAATATGAACTCGAAGACCCATGACCAGTCTAGTGGTGATCAAGATCTGCTGGAGACTAGTGGTCGTGGTTGCATTAACATGGCCTATGCTGCAAAAGTTGTGACCCGTGCGAAATATTATGGTTCGTCACAACCCAACCCAGGAAAAGAACCTGATCCACCAGGGTCCCCTTTGTGTATTGAGAAACCTATGGATAAACTTGATACTACACCTCACATTCCTAAAGGATTCCTTAAGTGTTCAAGGCATAATCCAAATGCCCGAGCCACCCAGAACTATTCAGTTGTCAAGGATTTGGGCCACACTCCTTGTGCGATGTCTACATTGGAAGTGCTTTAGAGTTGTCCTTCACAAAGGAAGGCGTTGCTTTCTACCCTTGGTGTGAACGATGATGATTCTTCCTCCGTGATCAAATTTGAAACCGTAGGACTTCAGCCTCGCTTTACCTACTATGTGTCTCTTTTGATTCACGTATAATGTCTTAATATGATCGTCAAGTGCACTGTGATTGATGAGGGCGCTGCTACTTCTGTGATGTCTTTAGCCTGCTGGAAGGGTATGGGTTCCCCTGAGCTGTCTAAATCCGTAACCATGTTAACTAAATTCGATGGGAGATCTTTTAGGCCGCATGGCATCCTTCCTTCCCTTAAAGTTCGTTTGGGAGGGAAGACCGTTGTGATAGAGGTCAAGGTGGTTGATGCGCCCCTTGACTACAATCTCTTGCTGGGTAGGAACTAGATGTACATTATGCAATCCGTTGCTTCTTCCCTGTTCCACGTTGTATGCTTTCCACATAATGGGAATATTGTAACGATTGATCAAACAACATTCAATAATCCGTCTGTTACCGCATCTTCGGGAGCTTTGATCCCGATCGTTGAACATTCTCGGCTAGCAACTAGGAGTGTGGATGTAGGCATGTATCCATCCCTCATGGGAATCTTTAGTTGTCCTACGTCGATCCTTATCATAGGATCTAGTTTCGATGAGGCTTCGACATCTACGAGATCAGTGTCTTTTCACACGAGTTATATGGAAGATCCTCTGATTCTTCCTACACCGAGTAGTTCTAGTGAGCCCGTCATGATGGACGTGTCGTTTCCTTCAACTATGATAGCTGATCAAGATAATCTCAAGTGTGTTGTAGAGCCTAGTCCTTCCACTTCGCAGACGGAGGAGGAGGACCCTTATGTGCTGCCAGCATGGGAAGTACAATATTCCCACCCACACGACTGCCTTGATAAGGTTTTCCCTTCAGATGAAGCGATTATTGAGGTTATGTCAGGAATTGAGCCACCATGGGAGGAACTCCATCATAGATCATACTTTCTTCCAGAGCTTGACCGCTTGGAGCGTGAGGATTTTAGGGAAGTTCTTAGTTAGAGAGTTGGTACTCCTATGCTTCCATTAAGCTCTCCTGGTCTGATGGCTGATGGACACATGCCGAACATATCTTCAATGATTCCTATCAACATCTCTCACAATCCTGGCATGATAGAGAATGTCTATATTGGGGTGAAATGTTCCCATGCTGATATTCTAGAATACACTGAGCTATTTAAGGAATTCTGTGATATTTTTGCTTAGTCTTACGACTAGATGCCAGGTATTGACCCTCGTATTGTCGAGCATGAGATTAAGACTTACCCCAAGGCTAAGCTTGTTCGACAATGTTTACATGCGGTGAATCCTAGGAAAGCACCCATGATTAAGGCAGAGATAGAGAACCTGTTGAAATCCGGTTTGATATATCCCGTTCCCTTGACAGAGTGGGTTTCAAACCCTGTTCTGGTGGATAAGAAGCAGGGAGTGATCCGCATATGTACTTATTTGCTCAATTTGAATCATGCCTGTCCTAAGGAAAATTTCCCCACACCATTTATTGATCATATTTTGGATGAGTGTGCAGGTAGCGAGGTGTTTTCCTTCATGGATGGATTTTCTGGATATAATCAGATACAGATCAAACCTGAGGACCAACATAAGACTACATTTATCTATCCTCAGGGAATGTTTTCATATCGAAAAATGCCTTTCGACCTTAAAAACGCCGGAACAACATTTCAGCCAGCAATGACCTTGATCTTCCATGATCTCAAGTCAATTATCAAAGTATTTTGGATGACCTCGCTACTCATTCTCGTATAAGAATGAATCATCCCTATCACTTGAGATTAGTATTTGAAAGATTCTGGCACTATTCGGTTAGATTAAATCCTCATAAGTGCATCTTTTGTGTGAAGTCAGGTCATTTGTTAGGCTTCATCATTTCTAAAGAGGGTATAAGAGTCGACCCTTTGAAGGTTGAGGCAATACTTCAGTTGTCTCCCACGAAGAATATTTTCCATCTTTAGTGTTTGCAAGGCATGGAAAACTTCTTACAAAGATTTGTTGTCAACTTTGCCAATTTGACGAGAGGCTTCATGTGTCTCTTGAAGAAGGACACCCCCTTTTATTGGGATGAGCGAGCCCAGGATTCCTTTGATGCACTCAAGCGAGCCCTAGCATCGGCCCCAATGATTAGTCCCCCGGACTATAGCCGTGATTTTCTATTATATGTGGCCATGTCATTAGAGACGATTGGTATGGTTTTGGTTCAAGAGGATGAGGAGCTCAAGGAGCATGTCATATATTATTTAAGCCAGAACCTTATTGATGCAGAGATTCGTTATTCTCATGTCAAGAAGCTTGCTTTAGCTACCGTACATGCAGTTCAGCAGTTGTGACATTATATTCTCCTTTGCCAGACCTTGGTTGTATCCCATGTCAATCCGTTTCAATTTATCCTCACCAGAAGGATGATTGGGGGAAAATATAATAAATGGATTGTCATTCTACAAGAATTCGATCTCGAGTTTGTTTCGGAAAAATCGAAGAAGTCTTTAGTTTTTGCAGAGCTTATATCGGATTTCCTGAGTGAGGCCCAGGAGTTGGTTTGTGAAGATAAATTTTTCGATGAACACATATTCTTAATCTCAACGTTAGACCCATGGTATGGGGATATCATAATATATTTACAAACATTGAAGATCCCTACTCACCTCTCGCGAGATGAACGACGACAATTACGTCACGTCTCTAAGAGCTACCTCGTAGTGGATAACACTTTGTACCACTGTGGGGTAGATTCCATTTTACGATGTCGTTTAACTCATGAGGAGGCTGAGGTAGTGTTGAATGATTTCCATGGAGGGTCGTGTGGTGGTCATTTATCTGGGCTTTCTACAACTCAAAATATTTTAAGAGCGGGCTATTTCTGGCCGTTGATCTTTAAGGATTGTGTTGATGCGGTCAAGAGGTGCCACCCTTGAAAGGTGTTAGCATGTAATATGCACTTGAAACCTACCCTGTTACATCCCATTATCACACATGATCCCTTCACTAAGTGGGGGCTCAATTTTATGGATTGCAACCCAGCTTCGGCTGGGGGGCACCATCATACTATAGTGGTTGTCGATTACTTCACGAAATGGGCTGAGTCTATGCCTACAGTAAAATCCAATGGTAAGACCGCTACCCACTTTGTATTCAACCAAATTATTACTCAGTTCGGGATTCTGAAAGAGCTTGTCACTGACCATGGCTCACAGTTTCAGAACCATATGATGGAAGAGTTGGCATCGAAGTTAGGGTATAAGCAAGAGAATTCCTCTTCTTACTACCCTCAAGTGAATGGACAGGTAAATGCAGTGAATAAATCACTCAAATCCATTCTCCAGCGAACCATTGTGCAAAGCAAGAACAATTGGCACATCATGTTATATCCTGCTTTGTGGGCATATCGAACCACCGTTAAGATTGCCACTGGTTTTTCTCCATATCAACTTGTACATCGAGTGGAGTCGATATTGCCAGTTGAATGCGAAATTCCTTCTTTGAAGCTAGCTATAGAACTCTTACCAAACACTTCACCACTCAAGGAGTGTTTGGTTCACCTTGAGCAAATTGATGAGCAGCGTCGGGATACCTTGGTGGCTCTAGAAGTCAATAAACGTCGCGTAAAGGCCCAATACAATAATTATGTCCATCCAAGGGAGTTTATTGAAGGAGACTTGGTCCTTTTGTGGGATCAACCGAAAGAACCCTTGGGGGCAGGGAAATTTAATCCTATGTGGCGTGGTCCTTACGTGGTCAAGCGTGTGTTGGAGAAGGGTGCATATGAATTAGTGGATTATGAAGGAACGGCCTTGGCAGAGCCTAGAAATGGGCTCTATATTAAGAAATACTATGCATGATCTTCAACCAAGGCTGCTTATTCTATATTATTGTACATTTTTGCATAGTTAGGTCTTTTTCTTATCATGATCGGGTTTGTGATTAGTTTCTGTTTCTTTTGGCAGATGTCAATGGAATCTTCCACCTACATAGGATTCATGGATGGTGCAAGCCATCACACTCAACACTCAACCTCTCCTGCTTGGTTGATTTATACTCCTATGGGTCAGGTATTGTCTTCAGGAGGCGTATGTCTACGGCCATCTTCCAACAATGTTGCTAAATACAGTGCTGTTATTGAGCTTCTATGGGATGCCATTTCAAATGGAGTTCTCTCTCTTGATGTACGTCTTAATTCAGAGTTAGTAGTGTCACAGCTCAATGTTTTGTACTATGTTAGAGATCCAACATTATTGAGAAGATTCTTACGTGTGAGATTGTTAGAACGACAATTTGACAATATAACATATATACATATTCCAAGAAATAATAATCAAGTTGCTAACTCATATGCTAACTATGTATTAGATTGGCATTTGTTTTATTCACAATAAATTAATCATGAGCACAATTTTTACACATGTAAATAAATAAATGATCACCATAAAACTTTTTATATACATCCAAAATGTGATAATACATAGTGTCATGATACAAAATTGGGGCTTCGAGCCATCAACATATAATACACGGTAGTACAAAATGTATACACTCCCAGGTGTCTAATCCTATGGAGGAGGAGGAGGGTTGTGATCATGGAAGGTCACTACAGCTCTAGCTAGCCATCGGAATAATCACACCCATGCATGTGGTACACCCACCACCTGCCGCTGCATAGCCTCAAGCAAGTCCTCGACTTGCGCCATGGGAACCCTATGTTTCAGTCTCACAAAATTGGTATGAATGCTCTAGAGCGTCCGCTCCGCATCCACACCCATGATGTCATCTTATCTTCCCCTCCATCTATGATGAGGGAAGCCCTCTAGCTGCTGTGGTCCCACATCTGCACACAAATGGTAGATGTCACTATGTATTGTCACGCAAAAATATGTCTTTTTGATTCCATATAATCAAGAAAACACAAAAAAATTAAATAACTCAAAAAATTTAAAAAGAGAGGGTCAAGATTCATGAAAATTGCATCAAAATGAAAGAGAAGAGCATGGGCAAATACCTGGAAGAAACGGTAGTGGATTTCTCCAGCTAGATCTCCTGGAATTCGCTGTTGAAAATCAGAGCTCAAATGGGTAAAACTTTTGAATGTTTTATAATATTTTGAATTGTTTACTATTTATAGAAATTTTTCAAATATTTGAAAATTTTTACCCCCTTTCCTATAGTTTCGACATTTTCTAACCATTCTAGACCATTTTTTACATAATTCATGATGTAGAAGACCTTTTTCAGTGTTGTTTTAGCCGTTGGATTGACCCATTCGTGCCGATCTCAGGTATCATATCTAAACTGGCATATAGGTTAGTTTTCATCACCGTTTGCATTTTGCATGACCTTATGACCATATCTTGATGACCTTAGGTATGAACCCACTCTGTTATGTCATAGAACCTTCTTTCTATTTTAGAAGTGCCATGATACGATTGGTACAGCGTCACCTTACATGGGTACCCTAGTTAGCACCTTATTTTCATTTGGTTCCCACGTCAACATTTTCTCTTTTAGGGTGTGGGAGTCCGTTGCATAGTACTGCCATGACATTTCGCAAGAGCCTCATACTCCTCTTGATCTTTTGCTAGCCTATTTCCCTCAGGACTCCCTCATGTCAAGTTGTGAATGCATTATCATGAGCTTTTCCTGCCTTATTGAGATTTATGTCGGCTCCCCTGACATTGCGTGTTCAACCATATATCCAAAGCTTGTCTCATGTCTAGCCATGCAGAGCCATGTTTTTTATATCCTTCGCAGCTTGTTTCCCTTTTTTACCAGGAGGAGATTTTCCCCCGAGTGTCGATATCCTACACATGTATCCTTGCATTGAGAATAGGTATGTTCCACTGCTTGGAACTAGTTTTTTTTCCCTTATGACACTCGTCTCCTCCTAGTCTGTAACTATAAAGCCATTTTATTCTTTTTCAATCTTTTTAAGTAATTGAAAAAGTCCAAAAAAATCAAAAAACCAAAAAGCCGGAAAAGGAAAGATGTTATATTTGGTAGCTCTCGAGTCATGTCACGTTCGAACAGAGCACTGTATATCACATCCATTGGTTGGGTTATAGTTTGACTTTAGGAGCTGTACTCGTTTATCTAAGTTTATCTCTACTGACTTATTAAGCTTCTAGTCCCTATGGAGCCTCTGTCGATGCCTCCTGTGTTGCAAAGATGTCCCAGTTTATATAGCGAGTAGATGCTGCCTTTATTCAGTCACCATATGTCATTATGCTCTTGTTCAAAGGAATTTGAAGCCTGAGTCGGCCATTCCTTAGTTCTCTTGACTTTGCATGTCGGCCATTCCTAGTACAGTTACTGGTTTGTGCACCTTATGTTCGATTCCTTCCTCATTATACAGCTTTGCTGAGTACCTCATGTTGGATGATGGGGGATGCCTTAATGACCTCCTTCCAGCGGATTTCATCCCATTGACTTCAGATCATTTATTCTGGGATTGGAATCTAGAGTCATTTTGAGTGCCTTGAGACTTGTTGTCATTAGTGGTAGGCTCTCTCGCCATCGACAATCTTTGGGAATACATCAATGTCCCTTGATCGATGGATCCTCTCAAGTGTTTGACCTCAACACATTTATTCACACTTGTTAGTTTGCACTCTAGTATCTTGATTCCCATTTTCATTATCGATGGGTGATCTCGCGTCTGTTAACGGTATATATTAATGACCGGTAATCAGATGATGGACTACTATGTTCGACCTCGACACCTCTATTCACATAGTAGGACATGTACTCGTAGTGGTTTGTGTAGAAGACTTTCCAGATTGGTGGCATCTTTTATATGCTACCTCCTTGATCGTGACAGTGTTCATGAGATTTCAGCTCTCGTGACTTGATTCCAATATATGTCAGATATTTCCAGCCACTATGCAGATTTTGATCTATTATATATCTTCCGCCATTATGGAGATCATGGTCCTTTGTATATCTTCATCATGGATTTTCTGATGTATGTATATTGTACGTGGCGATTACCACTTATGTGATATCTTGTATCATGCCTATTCATGGCCATTGTACTCTTATGTATCTGGGACTTCTATATGTATTTGCAGTTATGTGTAGAGTTGTATGATTGTACTATGCTGATTGGGTGGTTGGTCTTCCATGTGGGATCCTTCATCACTCCACTTCTGGGATGGACTTATAATGTATTTCGGCCATCGTATGACCCCTTTGACCTCACACATTAGGGGGCATCTGTTGTATCTGATTTCACTACTCCAGGTGAATCACACTTTGTATGGCCTTTCCCTGTCCCGCTACAGACTACTTAGACCCCATGGACCATTTTTTGTCCTTTGATGTTTCCTTGACCATCCCTAAAAACATGAGAAAAATTATACACGTGAATTTTAAACCTATAAACGCGTATATATGTAGGTTTGACCACTAAAACCGTGTACATTGGGATGTGTACAAAATCCAAATCCTTTTGGAGTTTTCCTTGACATGGATCTGACTCACTTGACTCTTGGGCTTCCCTATGCCTTGAGATCACTCAGATTCGACCATTCATTACCCCTTTGAAAATCTATACAAGGAAGCCCTTAGTACATTGAAGGCATAAAAGATAATTGAGAGCAAAGAAATTATAGTCCATTGTTGCCAAGACTTATGCTTGAGTCTGCATCCCTTTCTCCCTTGGAGCACTGTTGTGTTCTTCCCAAGCTTTCCTTTTGCTTGTGAGCTTGCTATCTAGAGATGGAGGATTGAAGTGGTGGAGGCCCAAGTGGGGGATTCATTTTCTCTGGTTCGCAAACGTGCCGATAGAGGTTGTATCTTGTAATCTCTAATTTATATTAATAGAAATATGTTTTCCTGTCCAATAATGTGTGTTTGAATGAATATTTTATCCATTGGATTATGTCAAATGCTTATACATTATTGATTATATATGCTAGAATAGATCTAACACCATGATACATAGAATTCTTGTATTGTTTACTTGTTGTTGAGGAATTAATCTATCAATTCAAGCTGAAGTTGGAAAGCTCAACGGGGATCTACTTCAACCATCCAGAATAAGGTACGAGGTTTGATCTTTTAGTGTTAGACTTTTAATTTCTATTGCATATTGGAAATGATTGATTTATGGAGTCAAGCTATCTATTGTGGTACCCCAAGCCATAGGAATTTCTCTCCATAACAACTGGTATTCAGGTCCAACATTCAATTCCCTACACTCCCCAGCATAACAATGTAGCGGAAAGGAAGAATCGGTCTCTCAAGGAGATGACCACCTATATGTTGGAATAAAAGAAGTTAGCTGGAAATTTGTGGGATGAAGCCATTGATTCTGCAGCATAAATTTAGAATAGATTTCCACACTCATCCATGAAATGGAAGAACCCTTTCGAAGCATAATTCGGACACAAGCTGGATGTGTCGAACCTGCGGGTGTTTGGGTCCACTGCATGGGCCTGAATTCCACTTAATAAAAGAAGGGATTTGCAACCGCAAAGCATAGAATGTCTGTTTATTGGGTATCCTAATGAATCAAAAAATTTCAATCTACTGGATATCAAAACAAAACAGATCATCATTGAAAGGAGTTTCAAGTTCGATGAGCCTCTTCAGGAAGTGGAACTAGTGAAGGAGAAAACTGCTAAATTTCCTTCCTATTCTACTGAATATTTGGATGATGAAATTGGGGGTGATGACCCTGATTTGGATCCTCTGATTTCTGATATCAGTTTACAGCAAACATCATATTCTGAGTCATAACCTAAAGAACAAAATCATCTTCCCACATGGGCCCGATAGAGTCTCTCCTCCGCAGGAGATAACATTGGAAATCCGGATGATCCAAGGAGGACCCAGTTTGATTTCCAAAGACTAGGTATTGTGCTTTATTGTCCTGATAATTTTCTATCTAAAACTTGTTATTTGATAATTATTTCAGACCCAAAATCCTAATACCATGCTCGAAAGGATCTGAGATGGAAAGTTGCCATGGATGAAGAGATGAATTCTCTTCAGAAAAACACTACTTGGGAGCTAGTTTCTCTTCCTCTGGGAAGGAAATTGGTTCAATGCAAGTGGGTGTTTCAAACAAAGGTTTCTGCTGATGGAAGCACCTACAAATATAAGGCAAGGCTGGTGGAAAAAGGTTTCTCTCAGGTCCAAGGTGTGTACTACCATGAGACTTTTGCATCGGTTGCAAAAATGGACTCCATCTACCTAGTTTTGGCAATTTTAGCATCTAAGCACTGGGAAGTGCATCATATGGATGTTAAGTCATCCTTTTTGCATGGAGATATTTATGAGGAGATATAAATGAATCATACTAAGGGTTACATCTCTGATCCATATTTTTTTTGCTAGCTAAAGAAGTCACTATACAGGTTAAAACAGGCCCCAAGAGAGTCACGGTATTCCAAGATGGATGCCTTCCTTATCTCGAAAAACTTCCAAAGGTGTATATCAGATCCAAATGTATATATACAGAAGTATGATGGTAATTTGATTATTATTGTTTTATATTTTGATGACTTACTAATCATAGGTAGCACATTTGCTTCTATTTCATCCATCAAAACTGCTCTCCACAATGCCTTTGAAATGAGCGATTTGGGGCTCGAAATTGAGAAAAACTATGATGGGATAATGGTCACTCAGTCCAAATACATACCAGAATTGTTATTCAAGTTTAACATTACTGAATGTAGGCCTGAACCATTCCCTTTCCTTTCAAGGATCAGCCTTGAAGAATAAAAAATCACACCTCCCATGGACTGCACTATCTATCGACAGATGATTGGTAGTTTGTTGTAATTTACACATTCTCAGCCTGATATCTGTTATGCCATGAATGATGTATCAAGATACATGCAGCAGCCTCGTGATATTCATTGGAAGGTATCCAAGAGGATCCTCAAGTATATTCAGGCAACCAGGACCTGTTGCATTCACCATGCTGCATACTCCGAGCTAGAGCTAGTTGGATACACAGATTTCGATTGGGAGGGTGATTCTATTGATCAAAATTCTACTTATGGATATGTATTCATGTTTGGTGGTGGCCCCATTTTCTGGTCTAACAAAAATAAATCTTCCATAGCATTATCTTCAGCAGAGGCCGAGTATCGAGGAGCAGTGAATGCTTGCATCCAAGCAGTTTGGTTGCAAGACATTCTTTCAGAGTTTGATCTTTGTAGTACTTTGTCCATTGTCCTCCTTTGTCACAATCAAAGTTTTATTAATATATTCACAGATCTAGTTACCAGGTAGAGGACCAAGCATGTAGAGATCCACATGCACTATATCAGGGAGCTAGTACATGATAGGAAAATCATTCTGCAATACTGCCCAACTAATGAGCAGATTGCATACATCTTCACCAAGAGATTTTTAGAAAAGAAGTTCACTTACCTCCGTTCACTATTGGGAGTGAGTCCATCAGGGTGATCAGACTACTTTCAGTGTTCAACTTGAGGGGGGGGGGGTTCCCACTGGGGTTTCCCTCTTTTCCTCACTTAGTTTGTTTTTTAGCATTGTTTCAGTTTTAGTATTGTATAGGGTGACCTATGGCCTTAGTTGCTGGGGCCCTAGAATTTTTATGCATTTTATGTTTTCTACTCCTCCTAAGTATAGCTTACGGGAGGGTGTTGAAGACATTTACCGCCGTACACACTCATTTTGGTCAATTTGGCCTGGTTAAACCACTATCCTAAGTTTTATTGACTTAATTGACATCAGAAGATCACTACATGACATCAGCTAGATCACACCCATGCCTACCTTCAGTCAAGGAGGATAACTTAGCCTTCTCCTACATTCGGGGAGGCTAACTAGAGCACTCCAGGGGTGATCTGAGTGTCATTAATGCCCCATATTGCTAATGGATGGTTACAATCAGTTAAATAGAGCAGTGAAGGCACCTTCCTTTATTAAATTGATTATTTATTGATTATTTAATGAACTAGAGTCAAGAGGGGTGCCTCCAACCACTTCTAATGGTTAGTTACACTTCAGTTAACTTCATCGGGATTCATTGGAGTCATTGATGCACTACCACTTATTGGATGGATTGCACTGACATTTGTCTGAGCTACTTTCAGTTAGACTCAGTCATTTATTGCACTCTGACTTCAGTTAGGGCTCAGTTGAGTCAATTAGGGTTTTGATCAATGGTTAACTTGAGTGTTGACTGTGGCTTACATTCAGTTAAGTTAGACTCACTCATTAAATTCAAATGACCTCCTTGGGAATTCATATTGCTTTTTCATTCATGCTTGTAGCATGATTGTTGTATTGTATTACTCATTATTTGTGTGAATATACAGAGCGGCTACTCATTTTGTAGCACAATTACACCATTTTCATGCCTTATTGTTATTAATCTTTGATGAGACTTGTGTTTATTCCCTAGATTACTATGACAGATTAATATGGTATCAGATCTCATGGCGGGACGAAGCTCATATCTCTCAAAAACAAGGTTTTTGACAGATCTTGCATGAAAATTGAGCAATAGCTCAAAAATCCAGCACTGCACCAAAAGCTAAGGATTACCACTTAATACCCCAAGTAAGGAAATTGTTGATCAGGATTTCCTAGTCAATTATGCTAGGTGTGATGAAAGCCTAAAATGTGCAAGTTGTCTGACCTTACATTTCCCCTTTTGTTGTGATTTTTAGGTTTTTAACAGGTGAAAACATTCACTCCAGCAGATTCAGATGGCTTCTTCCATAGATCTTTTGACTCCGTTCAATTTCCACTCATGGAAAGGAGACATGGAGATCTAGCTATGTGCCAGAGGACTCTATAGGGTCACTATGGACACTGAATAAGAGCATGCTTTTGTGACAGACAAAGCTATATTCTTGAACAAGAAGGATGAAGCATTCAAATTCTTGTGCCTCTCTGTTTCCTGGGATCTTCTTTTCCATCTTTCGGGATTGATGACTCCAAAGGAAATTTGGGACAAATTGGAAACCCTGTATGGAAAATAGGATGATTTGAGAGTTTACCATCTCAAAAATTAATTGATTTCTCTCCAGCCTTCCAATTTAGAGACCTTGAATGACTTTTTCACAAAGTTCAAGCACATTGTCTTACTATTGAAGCAATGCAAAGTGGAGGAGGATGATCAGCTCATCCTCACCATACTCTCCAAAATTGGAGTTGATTATTCAGTTTTTGTCTCTACATTCCTTGCGGGGAAGCTCACAACCCTTGGATGGATGATGCCTACACTCAATGCCTTCGGATCCTCCAGTATATTCAGGCAACCAGGACCTGCTGCATACTCTGAGCTAGAGCTAGTTGGATACACAAATTTCGATTGGGCGGGTGATTCTATTGATCAAAATTCTACTTATGGATATGTATTCATGTTTGGTGGTGCCCCCATTTTCTGGTCTAGAAAAAAGAAATCTTCCATAGCATTATCTTCAGCAAAGGCCGAGTATCGAGGAGCAGTGAATGCTTGCATCCAAGCAGTTTGGTTGCAAGACATTCTTTCAGAGTTTGATCTTTGTAGTACTTTGTCCACTGTCCTCCTTTGTCACAATCAAAGTTCTATTAATATATTCACAGATCTAGTTACCAGGCAGAGGACCAAGCATGTAGAGATCCACATGCACTATATCAGGGAGCTAGTACATGATAGGAAAATCATTCTGCAATACTGCCCAACTGATGAGCAGATTGCATACATCTTCACCAAGAGATTTTTAGAAAATAAGTTCACTTACCTCCGTTCACTATTGGGGGTGAGTCCATCAGGGTGATCAGACTACTTTCAGTGTTCAACTTGAGGGGGGGGTTTCCCAGTGGGGTTTCCCTCTTTTCCTCAATTAGTTTGTTTTTAGCATTGTTTCAGTTTTAGTATTGTATAGGGTGACCTACGGCCTTAGTTGCTGGGGCCCTAGACTTTTTATGCATTTTATGTTTTCTACTCCTTCTAAGTATAGCTTACGGGAGGGTGTTGAAGACATTTACCGTCGTACACACTCATTTTGGCCAATTTGGCCTGGTTAAACCACTATCCTAAGTTTTATTGACTTAATTGACATCATAAGATCACTACATGACATCAGCTAGATCACACCCATGCCTACCTTCAATCAAGGAGGATAACTTAGCCTTCTCCTACATTCGGGGAGGCTAACTAGAGCACTCCAGGGGTGATCTGAGTGTCATTAATGCCCCATATTTCTAATGGATGGTTACAATCAGTTAAATAGAGCAGTGAAGGCACCTTCCTTTATTAAATTGATTATTTATTGATTATTTAATGAACTAGAGTCAAGAGGGGTGCCTCCAACCACTTCTAATGGTAAGTTACACTTCAGTTAACTTCATCGGGATTCATTGGACTCATTGATGCACTACCATTTATTGGTTGGATTGCAGTGACATGTGTCTGAGCTACTTTCAGTTAGACTCAGTCATTTATTGCACTCTGACTTCAGTTAGGGCTCAGTTGAGTCAATTAGGGTTTTGATTAGTGGTTACCTTGAGTGTTGACTGTGGCTTACATTCAGTTAAGTTAGACTCACTCATTCAATTCAAATGACCTCCTTGGGAATTCGTATTGCTTTTTCATTCATGCTTGTAGCATGATCGTTGTATTGTATTACTCATTCTTTGTGTGAATATACAGAGCGGCTACTCATTTTGTAGCACAATTACACCATTTTCATGCCTTATTGTTATTAATCTTTGACGAGACTTGTGTTTATTCCCTAGATTACTATGACAGATTAATATGGTATCAGAGCTCATGGCGGGACGAAGCTCATATCTCTCAAAAACAAGGTTTTTGACAGATCTTGCATGAAAATTGAGCAATAGCTCAAAAATCTAGCACTGCACCAAAAGCCAAGGATTACCACTTAATACCCCAAGTAAGGAAATTGTTGATCAGGCTTTCCTAGTCAATTATGCTAGGTGTGATGAAAGCCTAAAATGTGCAAGTTGTCTGACCTTACATTGCCCCTTTTGTTGTGATTTTTAGGTTTTTAACAGGTGAAAAAATTCGTTCCAGCAGATTCAGATGGCTTCTTCCATAGATCTTTTGACTCCGTTCAATTTCCACTCATGGAAAGGAGAGATGGAGATCTAGCTATGTGCCAGAGGACTCTATAGGGTCACTATGGACACTGAAGAAGAGCATGATTTTGTGACAGACAAAGCTAGATTCTTGAACAAGAAGGATGAAGCATTCAGATTCTTATGCCTCTCCGTTTCCTGGGATCTTCTTTTCCATCTTTCGGGATTGATGACTCCAAAGGAAATTTGGGACAAATTGGAAACCCTGTATGGAAAATAGGATGATTTGAGAGTTTACCATCTCAAAAATGAATCGATTTCTCTCCAGCCTTCCAATTTAGAGACCTTGAATGAATTTTTCACAAAGTTCAAGCACATTGTCTTACTATTGAAGCAATGCAAAGTGGAGAAGGAGGATGATCAGCTCATCCTCACCATACTCTCCAAAATTAGAGTTGATTATTCAGTTTTTGTCTCTACATTCCTTGCGGGGAAGCTCACAACCCTTGGATGGATGATGCCTACACTCAATGCCTTCATTGAGTCCCTAACATGTGAACATGATAAGCTTGTCCAGATGGGGATCATCACATCCTCCCGTGATCAATCCCTCCATGTCTCAGGGCCCAAAGATTTGAAGGGTAAATAAAAGTAGTAGAAGAACCCAAAAACTATATTCGAAGCTCCTAAGTCTAAAATTGAAAACCAGCAGCATGATGAGTCTTCCGGCTCAAAGAAGAACAAAGGAAAAGGGCATCATGGAAAGGAAAAAGTCAAGTGTTCATACTGCGGGAAGGGCTTTCACCCTGAACATGCCTACATGAAGAAGAATCTTGATGACTATACCTCTCTCCTTGAGAGAAATCACATCAATGTTCTGAAAAGCTTTCAGAGGAGAGATCAGCAAGATCGAGAACCATAGCATGAAAGAGGTCATGCCCTCATGGAAAGCACTTCGAAGTCCAAAGCACTCTTGATTGATTCTAGAGCTTCAAACCACATGATGGCTGAAAGAGACTCCTTCTCATCCTTGGAGACCGAAAAATCCATCCCCTTCCACATGGGAGATGACTCCACCATCATTTCAGAAGGACAAGGTACGGTTGATCTTGAGAATGGCTATTCTCCAAATGTTTTGTATGTACCATCTCTAGCATCAAATATCCTTAGTGTCTATCAGATGACATATACAAGAGTGCCTAAGAGAGTATCTTTCAGCCCAAATGATGTTGAGAGAATGGAACTTGCATCTACGAAACTTGTTGCTAAAGGCCTTGAAAACCATCATTCGAAAGCCTATGATTTTCCCACTTTGTGGAAGATGCAAAGCCCACCACTCTGCTAACTCATGGAAGTGAAGTTAGTAGGCTGTGGCATGAGAGGTTTGGCCATCTCAATTTCAAATATTTGTAGCAATTATAGAAAAGCTCCATGGTTGAAGGCCTCCCGATCATCAAGGCAACCAATGGAATTTGCAAGGGCTATGTGGTTGGAAAACACCCTAAGCACAAGTAAAATACCACTTGGTACCTCATATTTCTCAAAAGAAGAAAACAAAAAATATGTTTGGAGTCTTGAAGAAATTGTTTGAAAATAGAAACATCAATAGCGATATTTTATTAAGACAACAACTCTCTGACATCAAGATCTAGAGGGAGAGTATGATGCTCAGATGTAGAGGGAGAAAGGTTCTCTAGTACAGAGGGAGATGTGATGAGCTTGAATATGGATGTATACAACATCAAGCAGACATTCTCCCAGTATTAGTCACATGACTTGGCTAAGGGTAGATGAGTCAAAATGGGGCAGTGAATTCTCCCAAACACCCTATTATACAAAAATCCTGTAACCATCATGTGATAAGACATTTTATATACCTACTTGCCCTAAATCCCAGCTTCTGGAGTGAAGACTAAATGTTTTTTATCAGTCTTTCATACAAATTCCTAGCACCGCGCATGCCCCTTTATCTAGGAGCGGTACCCTGCTCACACCGCTTTTCATTGGTTGTCCACAAGAGGTGCCACCACCTGTCACCCTTAGTCCATACATGGTTATTACCAGCACTGCTATGTCATAGAAAGAGAAGTGTGGTACCCTAGGTAAAAAGGAAAAAATAGAACCTTCTTGAGGCTTCTAGATGATAAGCCTTGAGATATCCCTTATCCCTACTATTGTGGGTTGGTTGAGCTCGAGATCCCTCATCCTAGGATCTTAGAGGCCACCTCACCCACTAATTTTTCAACCATCTCTATCCATTAAAGCCCTATAAATATGATCTCATAGCCATGGTTGAGTAGAGAACATTGAAGGTATTTTTATGCTGTTGGACTGATTCTTGGCCCAAGATGATTTGGAGAGAGCATAGAGGGCTAGAGTTAGAGGTTTTGGGGATGAAGATATGGTTTCATGGAGATGCATGTCAACACTAAGGATTGGTTGTAAAATTATTCATATTTCTAATGCAAGTTGATTTTCTGTCCCATATATATTGTTGATATTTGATTTTAGATATATATTGCTAGATTCCTTAGTCACTAGCATATATTAGTAGATCATATTCTGGTTGCTTTGATCTATTTCGTGTTGAAATATTGTGTAGGTACACAGGTGAACTGTCAAAGCCTTGCATTCCAGATATCTACAACATCTAGGGAGAGTTATCAGCCTCTGTGATCTATTTGTTCTGGATCTGAACCATTCAGACCAGCGGAACACCTTGCTATCCGCAGGAGGTGAAATATTCCGACCAACAAATATGGCGACTCTGTTGGGGAATGAATTAGTGTATCAGTTGTTCTGATCTTCCTCAGTATGAAACTCTTGTTCGAATCCAAGATTCGTTTTCTTTAACTCTTTTCAATCAGATCTAATTTCTGATTTGTATTATTTGGGTTTGAAATTTCCAAATCTGCTCAAGTCTTAGTCATTTCAGTCTTTTATGCTCTATTTCCATACTCAATTCAACAGTATTTTCCTTGATCTATCCTTTTTCTGACTTGATCTGTCGTTCTCCTTGTGTTTTGGATTTATTCAGGGAGCCACACATGTTTTGTTGGTGAGGAGCGGTGCCACCACCTGAGTCCAGTTAGTAGTACGCGGTGCCACCACCTGAATCCAGTGAGCAAGAGGTGGTTCTGCCTCAAAACCGCCTATCAGCAACTTCATCTACGAGGTGCCAGGTAGGTCCTGTTCTAGACTTTGTATTTTGATTTTTGTGTGTATTTGGCTTACTTTTTGATGAAAATGAAGTGTACTTTTGAAAAACAATGCTCCCTCATGGGGCCATGAATTGTATATTATGTTGTACTATTTCTGCATTCAAAGAGAGTTTGTGTTTCTTGCATTAGATTTTACATTATTTTCTTTGCTTGAAACCTCTTGCTATTTTCTGTAAATATTATTCATTGGAATTGAAAATATACATTTCATTTTCATGTGTAAGCTTCGGTTTTTTTTGGACTTAGAATGCATGAGTGATCCATGTTCTTTTCAGTGTTTCATTGCTTGGGGTGATTCTTGTTTCCTTTTGCATGCTGATTTTTTTAGTGCTTGGTACGGAAGATGGGTTCTTCGTTTCCTTGTCTGTTTCAAAGAGAAGTTTTAATTTTCTCTCTCTTTTGCTTTATTCGAAAGTTTGTTGAATGATTTTCTTCTTGTTTTATACATTATTGTTTGAAATTCTAGATCTTACTTTCATTAAGAAGAAATATTTTTTTTCAGCTTTGCATGCATTAGAGTTAGATTTGTTTGGAAACGTTAGTGAAATCATCTTTCCATTTAGTTTTTATGCGTCTTTTTAAAGCATGGAAAGATAGGAAACATTTTGATTTATGTTAGATGTTCTCCAGTTCTCTTTTTTATTTTCTTTCAAGATTGTTTGGGATGCATTGATATTTCACTTTTTGTTTGAAAATATAGAATTGCATTTGCATTTGGGTGTGCATTTTTGGAAGAAAAGTAAATCTCTCTCCCTCTCTTAGGTATAATTTCATTGAAGAGGAAAACTTGCGCTATCATATAGATCAGTATGCATATTCTTTAAATTCAAGTTTTCACTCCATGGTTCCACCTAAATGCACAAGATAAAATTAATGGTAGTACTAGGTTAAAACTTTTAGCAATTTGAGTGATAAGTTAGAGACATGTTTGGGTGTCGTTAAGCATAGGAGCTGTTGTTATTTGTTAGCATTACATCCTGGGACTCACACGGTTTTTCCATGTACCATCGATATATGGAACGGCCTTTCATGTACCCTTGAGGTATATAGAAAGGTACTTCACGTACTCGATTGTATATCGGAAGGCCCCTTGTGAACGGTTATGCATTAGATAGCACTACTACTGATTTGAGCTCCCTCATACCTTGCGTATATTGAGAGACCCTTTTAGGAATCCTCAAACCATCTGAGTTATCCTTTTGCCTGTCCTGTGAGGTTCCTGACTCTTATCCACTCATTTCACATGTTTGCTTGTTGCTTTTAGTTTGAGTAGTACTTGCTTGTGCATGGTAGTTAGGGGGTTATTAGAGAGTTTAGAGATGGCATCCCCATCTAGGACTACCACTCAAGAGGTCCCTTTCCAAGGTGTACCTTTTGTAATCCCTCCAAGCAAAGGTATTGGTCCTCCCTTTATTGCCACTCTAAATCTTCCTGGATTAACTATAGGATTACCGGTCTAGCTCTTTAATCCGGTAATTCCTATTACACCCAATGTCTCAAAATTTCACCTCTCCTCTGGGAGAGGATCGACCTCAACCTAATACTGCTCCTTCTTCGTCGATTGTGGCTTCATCTCTTTCTTCTTCTTCGCTTGACCAAAGCTCTATGGTTAGTAGTCATGTGGGTAAGAAGAAGAAGAAAGGGAAGAGTAAAAAGAACAAGGATAAGAAAGAGAAAAAGCAGCAACCATTTGCTCCTGATGCTGCTCATTCTAAGAGAACACCTGGAAAACCCAAGCTCCCTTGTAAGCTTTGCAAGGGGGGCCACCTTCTTAAGGAGTGTTTCGGTCTCTCCTGTGTACAAGAAGAGTGGTCTAAAAGATCCAAACCGTCTATGTGATCAACCTCTGATCATCATGTTGATGATACTCCCTCTGTTAGCACTAAATTTACTTTTGTCGGAATTGGTCTTATTGCCTTCAAAATTTTAAGTTTTCATGGGTGATTGAGTTGGTTTCCAAAGTTTTCTCATTAAGCTATTTCCAGGTTGGAAAAGAAGAGAATTTAAAGGAATATTTCGAGGAGATTGAGATGAGTTTGGAGAAATGAAGACATGGGTTTTGCTGGGCACATGTCCAATTATATAAACCTCTTCTAGATTTCACACAGTTGTCACCATTAGAGATATGCATGAGAAACATTGTTGTAACTGTTTCTATTTTTAGAGTTCAGTTAGGTTTTGAATTCAAAGTTAGGTAGAGGTTATTCTTATATAAATTAAAATGTAATTAATAGTTTTAGGGGGGATTTTCAAGAGAGACTCTACATTGTAATGGCTTCACGTTTTCAGTAAATGAATGAAATTTGCAGAGGATGAATGTAAAATCTTTTTCATGTCAGAGATTCTTGTGCCATCTTTTTCTTCAGTAAGTAATTTCTTTATGTAACTGTTTATCCTATTTCCCACTCCATTTTGTATTTGCTTTCATGCTTGAGCATTAGTTTTTATGGGCTACAATTCATCCTGCATGCTCTAGGTCCATTGTTTAATCATTTTCAAAATATTTTCTTCTAAAGTCTTGCATAATTCACCCTAGTTAGGTGATATGTTTGATGGAATGTCTCCCTTTGTCTATTAATCAACCTGTTAATACCTCAAGACTAAGGAAATGGTTCCTACCTTGCCTCTGATCATAAACATTCAAAACCTTACCTCCTGCAACCTATTTCAGATCTGATTGTTGACTCCATTGCCCAATGGTCTCCTTCATGACTGTCCTACCAATCCTTTTAAAACAAACTTGTCCTATTTGTCCCATCAGAATATGACCTTCAGAGTGTATTTGGTTGAATATCTTGAGTATAAAAACTTTGTAAATAGTGAGAGATCCCTCTCTGACTATATTAGGTCAGAAATACATTCTAAAGTGGTTTTTGCTGTTACCTTGGTGTTAAGTCAGGAATTTGTTTCTTACCTTTTTATGCTTGGTTGTTATTCTTATTCTAGTTTTCTCATTTTCTTGAGTTTATCTTTTCACTTACTATAGAAATTTTTGGTATTTAGTGAAATTTTCAAGTTTTTTGCCCTTAGGTTTTTATTTGTTTTTCCTCCTTTAGGTTTTGAAGGGTTTTTAAAGGTCATATTATTGAATAATGATGTCACAAGTAGCAACATGGGTATAGTTTATCATTTAAATTTCATCCAAAATGAAAAAAGTGACTAAAATAGCGCCAAAAGTGATTTTAGATTATTCTTGTAGTGCAAGTGTGAAAAAATAACACATGGGTGCTACAAGAATATCGCGCCTGTTAATCTTGCATATTTTTGAGCCGATTTTTTGGCACGAGTTTAATTCCTAAGTGACTAATGGCATGATTGAAGGGTGTTGCTACATGTTATGCCGGTAATCATCATGTAAGCAGGTCTGAGTCTTGTTGGGGAAGAGATCATGGCCATCATTAGCCAGAGCACAACACATCATATCACATAGAGGTATAGACTGACTCTAGTGAGAGGATAGTTATTCCTTACCTTCCATTTAGAAACTAAAGACCTAAGTGGACCGAGGATATATGCCAAAAATCCAGAGTTACTGTTTCATAACATGGTTGGGGTTCTTCAAGGTTGCACAGGAGATTAGGGCTTCCTTATTTCGCCACTTGGAGTCAAATTGAGCATCTGAAGACACCTGTATACTTCAATTTAGTAATCAAGCAACATGAGGAGTGGTTTAGAGCGACTGCAGTTGAACATTAAAGAGGTATTTCACTATAAACCATTTTGTGACTGATAATTTGGGATTTTATCGATGAGTTCTGTTTTATCAAACTTGGTTAAGCAGAAAGTTAATTTATGCTTAAACAATGTTCTAGCCGAAGAGATAAGGATATTTAAAGTGTTGGTGAGTGACTACCCAAAAAATATCAGTTTTCATTTGAACATGACCTCGTCCAAGCTTGAGAGTATGGTGATGTGAAGAGCTACGCAGTTTATGGTGTCCAAACTTCATAAATAAGTTTGTTGTTTGTGTACAATGTAATGAAGAAGCCGAAGATCTGAGAATACATGAAGACCTGATCTAATTAAGGGCTAAACTGACTCATTTTAGTGATAAAAAAGATACTGAGAGCAAGAAGTGAGAAGACCAAGGATTATTCTTATATCTTCCCATCTGCTATATAAACAATCACCATCTTATCCTAGAAACTGTAGCTTTATCTAAACAATTAGCATTTGACAGCAGTTATACAAATCTTTTCTGTACAGTGATTGCTCATAGTTGGCACTAGAAGGATTGAAGGACTATTTTTTGGTACTTAGTCTCAATACATAGGTGGTCTAGTACATTCTGGAGTTGGTCAGTGGTCAATTGTTTTCATGACAGACTAGATGATAGTTGAATTTCACCCACAGTCTTAGTGAAGAATATTGAATCCTCTGTGACCTAAATCATTTCACTCTGTGGTGAAACTTATCCTGCATTAGAAAACAAAGGGAGCAGTCAAAGAAGACTGAGGAGAGTCGATTATTGAAAATTTAAAAGGCTTGAGAAGTATAAAAGCATCCACTAGGTCATTAGCAGAACCTTTGAAGCTATATAGTTTTCAGCCATTGAAGACAAATGGGCAAAAGTGGTAAAATAAACAGGGCTAAACCTACTAATGCAAGTTGGATTAAGAAATTCCCAGGCTGTGTAGAAATGTTCCAAAATGCTGGGTGGCTTGATTTTTTCAAAAGGATAGATGGTTATAACACTGAGGTTTCCTGTAAGTTTGCACAATGCTACAAACAGGACATGGTGGTTTTTGACACTTTAAAGTTTAGATTGACATTGGATTTAGTAGAAGAAGCCACAAGAATAAAAAAAGAAGGTGAGATGTGGTTTAAGAAGTTTCCCTTCACCTTTGATACTCAGAGCTACATGTTACCTAATGTTATCCCAGACTGGAACAAGGGTATACTGATCCAAAACTTCAGAAGTGAGTGGGTGGAACCTATCAGAATCTTGCATAGCTATATAACATGTGAAGGCAGATATGCTTATGTTTTCAAGTACCACTTTAGGTTTCTACAGCATATGGTTGGTGTATCTAAAATGAGCCTTCCCTTCTTCTTGCTCAAAAGTCTCCAGAAGATATCCAGTAGAGTAAAAGACCATCAAGATCATACTCCCCAATCAATTTTTCACCATGGATTGATTAAATTAATCATTAGCACTGTCCTACAGAAGGAAGGGAAAACTTGGGATTTCTTCCTCTTCTGGTCTGGCTTTCAAGTTAAACAAGAGGATCAGCAAAATAAAAAGAAGTCAGACAAAGGGAGAGTCCTAGTGAGGAAATTAGATCAGAAGGTCAAGACTGAAATTAAGGAAGAGGTTAAATTTGAAAAAACACCGAAACCTTTGAAGGATGATAATGAACCCAAAGTGTTTGCAGCTGGCATTAAAGGTAAATATTCATTATTTATAGAAAAGGAGGATCAGTCCATGCAACACATAGCCCCTGCTGAAGCTCTTAGTGAAGATAAAGCTGTTGTTACAGAAAAAGTTGTTGTATATGAATAATATTTTCAAGCTCAGGAAAGGAGCCCCGTCAAAATCCTGTCATATGATGATGGTTATTTGTTAGAGGAGAATCAATCTATTGCTAAATCTGAAGTTAGGGTTGATTCATGCAAGGAGTTTTCCTCTCTAGAAAACAAAATAGTGAGAGCTAGGAGAAAGAAGAGTAAGATTGAAGTGATAGCCCCATATTGGAGGCCTAAAACCAGGCCAACGAATAAGATAAGGTTGAATATGAAGAAGCTGCTCAACCCTAGATTGAATACCAGAAAAGTGACTATCCTGGATGATATTTCCTCAGATGAAAAACTAGAAATTGACAAAATGAGCATTAAAAGGAAGAAAACAGCAGTTGCAAAAACTTCATCTTTTCATCATGCAAAAGCAAAAAGGTCATCACAGTCAGTAGAAAATTCAAATATCACTGAGCCTAAACTGTCTACCATATTTCTTGAATTAAGAAATGAACTATTGAAACAGCAACAGGAAAAAGAAATTGAACCTTCCTATGAGGAGAACCAGTTGTTAATAGATGAAGCTACACCTGCTGAAGCAGCAATTTAGGAAGACCCTAGTATCTCTGTTTGGTCTACAAATCTGTTACAAGAAGATGAGGATATTTTTAGGAAAATCAATATACCATGGATACCCAGTGATGCACAAGAGAACACAATAGAGAAAGTTATTGATTCTGATAGAGAAAACATGCAGAGAACTATTAAGCAGTACAGATATCAAATGGATTACCTACAAGAGACTAATGATGGCCTCATCCTAGCCAATAAAAGGTTGAGGGAATATTTGCAGGAAGTCAATGAACATTTTCAAGAGCTAATGGTTGTTTCTAAGGAAGCTTTGAAGAGGAAAAGAGCCACTGACTTGCACTGTGCAGAGTTGAGATTGACTGTGGAAAATTTACAGAAGCAGAATAAGGAGCTCACTAGAAGACTAGCAGGCATGGAAGGTGAGCAGAGGCGAGCCAAGAAGAAAGCTCAGGCATTGGATGGACTATTTTTGCTAGCTAAAGCTACAAAGGATCTTTGAGTTAGTTATTGAATCAGTTATTTGTTATCTCTTTTTGAAAAACACTTTAGTTAGTTGTTTACTATTTTTGGAAAATATCACATTTTGTAAATTGTAATTTAGCTTTATCTCATCAAGTAGTTAGCTAAAGACAGTTAGGGTTGTAACCCTAACTGCTTTTTGTTGAGGAATACTATTTAGATAGTGGAAAAAGACTGAACTATGGTTCGATTTTGGGAGAACTTCAGGAGGTCTGTCAGACTTATTTGTGAGTTAAGTATCATAGCTCTTATATGCATTTGATGATGAACTATGAAATATATGACACTTTTTACCTTTTAGTATATGTCTTAGCTTCATTTTGAAGTTTGTTTAACTACTGGACTGATATATTCATTGCTAGTTCATGGTTTCTTTACTTGTGATGCTTGTCAGTTTTGAATGGATTTTAAGACTATATTCTGATTGATACTTGTTGATTATGTTATGCATCTTTGTCCTTACTTGTTTATGATTTAGTTCTTGTTTAGCTCATAAGTGTATTCCCTGTTGCTCACCAAATTCACAACCAAGAAAACATTTCAGAAACCCTAAATCCAATTTACTTTATTGAGTTTTATTTGAGATTGTGTTGGCTTGTTTCTTTAGACTTGGAAACAATTTTTGGCACAAACACTTGGGATCTACCTTTCGCAACCTGGGTACATTCTGAGTGTTAAAAAATTGGCGTTGTTGCTGGGAAACGAAGGTTCAAATCTTCCCTGGGTATGAACGACATAGTTTCAGATTTGATTGTTGATGGTGAACAACAGTCAGATATCAGCAAGGTTGTGCATCTTTCACCTGGCGACTCCATCTTCAAACAATCCAGTTTTCAGAATTCCTATGGCGAATCCACTGTCAAAATATTGTAAAGTTTGAAGAGTTGATTTAGTATAATCATTTGTCGATATGAGTTCTTTGTCTGCAACGTATGCTCCTATGAAGCATGCTCACTTTCTTGGTTTTTCAAATCGAATACCTAAAGTGGATTGAAAAGAACGTCTTCCAAAGTTTAAAGATCAAAAGAATGATGATGCTACCCTTCATTTGGTTAGATTTCATATACATATACATAAGCTGGGAGTTAAATTGCATCAGGATTCTTTAATGAAAATGTTCATGGCTACTTTAGAAGGAGATGTAAGGTCATGGTATGAAGGGTTACCATCAGAAAGTTTGTTTTCCCTTACTAATTTTCATACAGTATTTCATGAACATTACAAAAACCAATACCCCTCCTTGTTGTTGGTTCAAGATTGTTATACGCATCTTAAAGGTTTCATTGACAATTTGGAAAACTTGTATAGTAATGATGAGCTAGTTGATGAAGATATTTTAGAAATTTTATATGAGAACCCATTTCAAAAAAAAGAAATACAAATTCACTATCTTCACATTCAAGAAAAATCTCAACAGTTAATAATTTCTTCCTCTACTGAAAGAGACATGAGCCAAAACTCTGATTCAAGCAGCCACATTTCTTTTCCTAAAGTAGATGATAATTTGCAGCAGTCTTGTCAATATTTGTGTGACCAAGAAGGAAGTTGGGATGGTCAATCAAACCCTCCTTCATATTATTCAACTTCTGAAGTTTTGTTTCAAGATGAGGCTGCTTATTCCCAATCAGAAAATTCCTTTTTGCAGCAGCAATTTCCTCTAAATTCTAATGCTTCTATGGGTGATTACATAAAGAATTCTGATTCTACAAATTTTCAGTCTTACAGTCCCTCCACATATTTATTTTCTGAAAATACAATTAAAGAGAAATCAGCCCTTGGATTAGAATTGGTGTTGGAGCAGAGTCCCGCAGCTACAGGAAAAGCTTCCATTTTGGTGGATAGACAGTTTAGCGAAGACGAAGAGATAAGGAAAAGATACAACACGATAGCATGTTTCTAGCTGCAGAGCAGAGCCGAAAACCATGACTGTTGGTATAGAGAAGTCAAGAAAGATGACAGTACCTGAGCGGCTGAGAAGAGAGAGCTCAACCACTACATTCAAGGCAGTGGCGAAGATAGGAGGGCTCAACTACCCTCATAAAGGAAAAGGAGTGACGAGGCCGAGGTATTGAAGACGAAGGATAGAAGAAGGGAAGCGGTGCATAGTACCCATGGTCAGTGCCGGGAAGCATGGAAGACAGCAGAGAGCAGTGGTGTGACGAAAAGAGGCTACCCCAAGTATAGATATGCTGACTGTTACTAGTTAGGGTTTTGGGTTACTGTTGGGACAGGCCCACAGTGTTGTAATGGTGAGACCTTCGGGCTGCCTATAAAGGGATGTATTTTGTATTGTAAAAGGTTGGAATTTTGGGAATTTTAAGCCATCCATCTAGTCAGACTATCAGTAGTCTGTTAGTTCACTGTTATTTTGTATTGTAACAATCTGCAGGGATTGACAGAGAGAGAGAGAGAGAGTGAGAGTATATTGTAAGAAGGCAAATAAAGAGAAGAGATCTAAGAGAGAAGGGCTCCAGGCTAAGTGCGGAGTTACCCAAAAGATCTCTAGCTGCATATGCGGTGCAGCAGAACTGTGTACCTCTCTCAATTTATAATATAGAAACACGGTTCTGTGGACGTAGCTTCTACCCTGGAAGTGAACCACGTAAAACCTGCGCATTATGTGATTGATTCATGTGATTGTATTTACTTGTTATATTTGTCATTCATTACATGAACTTTGCTTAGAGTAAATGTATGTATGTGTTATTAAATTCACAGCATAGTAAAAGGATAAATACAAGTTGAAGTCTTTAAGTATTCTGTATAAGAGTCTGTCTAAGTTTCACTAGAGACAGTTAAGAGTCACAGTGTAAAATAGCCTTGTGCTTTGAGTCCTATATGTTGAACACAAGTAACGCTAGGTACGCTAAGTCGTAGTGGTATGATATCATAGGGAGGCGATATCGCACCATCAGAGGAGCTGGGGTGCACGATACTACAGGTTAAGGATCAAGCGTAGGAGAAGGTTATGTGTTGCTCAGGATGCGGCGATGCGATAAGGATTAAAGTCATCACAAGTAAGAGGAAATTGCACACCACGGAGAGATAGACACCTCGCAGGCTAAGAAGATCTATGAGGCGCACATAGGACGCCATACAGAAACTGGCCGAAACACTTGAGTCTTTGGCCAACCCATTAGAATCAATTCAGGTGAGACTTTAGACCACTTCGCGATTTGTCGCCGAAAGGGCCAGTGAGGTAGGGGTGTTGTTGGTTCATTATAGTAAACCTGGGTCTGCCCACATGACCAACAAATGGTTCCATTTCAACTGCTAGTGAGTGGCGAGCCCAGAGGTGCGCGCTACACAAACTTATGGGAGACTAGTAGACCAGCCAAGAAAAAGGTCAATGCGATAGTATTCTATGAATACTATATGCTGTTGAGGAACGTCCTCGAAGAAACACCACGGATCAGCAAGGAGATCATGGACACATATGATGATCGGCTTGATTTTATGGTGGACCACCATAGAATTTACCTAAGGCCAAAAAGGACTAAAAGGGACGATTGGGCTAATTGTTGGTTCAGGATGACAATGAAGGATATCGAGGGTGTCATCAAAGACTTTAATGATGACTGGAAGCAAGCGTTAGAAGATACCACACCCATACCATTAGGTACCACACAGACAGACCCATCGGAGAAAGGCAAAGACAAAGTGGAGACCGAGACGCAAGATGCAGCACAAGTGCCACTACCAGGACAAAAGAGGAATTATCCATCGCAAGTACCATCAGAGGCACAAACAACGAAGGATGGAGAACAAGGGACACCAGAGACACAAAAGACGAAATATGGAGAAGAAGAGATACCAGAGGCATAGAAGAAGAAAAATCACAAAGCCACAAAGCCACCTTCGAAGACTGCACTGACAGAGGATGATTATGAAGTCATTGCAACAAGAATGCATGACACATTGAAGGACTCATTTGAGGCGATGCAGACATCGTAGGAAAAGATAAAGAGTGCGGTAGAAAAGTAGCTTCTAGACTTAAAAATAATTACTGAGAAGACTGCCATGATACAGGTTCCGTCATTAAATGCGACCACAGGATAAAGTTCAACACAGTCAATTTCCCGCGAGGAAATATTCGCAACAGATCGCATCAATACAGTCTTGATACCCCCAGGGAGCATCCGATTCCCTGTGTCAATGAAGGATGTACCGGTATATATTAGGCAACTTGTTGAGGTTAACCTCACAGAGTTCCACATTGATCAGTTACAGATGCTCCAGCAACAGCTAAGCGCAGAGCTCAGAGGTAGAGAGCTCACGACTTATAAACAAAACACACAGCTGAAGCCACAGAATGCAGCACTCACCACCAGCTATCATAAAAAGGCGGATGAGTTAAGAACCTATGAAGAAAGAGAACATGATCTCTCTGAAGTCTTACAAAGCATCGCATTGGATTTACCCCAATGTAATATTGAGTTCACCTTGCCTATCCCACAGAAGGTCAAAAGAGTTTCAGACAGAGCAAAGGCTCTGGAGGAAATAGTAACCACGATGGAAGACACAGTGGCCAAGATGGAGGAAGACCACAAAGCACAGATTGTTGAGCTTGAGGCTAGACCACCGGGAACCCCCCAGGCATACAAAGAAGCCAGAGTAGAGGGCTTTTGACTCACTTCTGTGTAGATGAAATCTCGCATAGACGACACACTGTCAGTGCTAACTGATGCGATGAACACATGGTTGGAGCTAGATGAGCCTCCCGAGAAAGTAGAAATCCAGCAAAGTATTAAGCAGATAGAGAATATGACAGTAGCAATGAAGGAAGAAATCAAGAGCTTAGCAGCTCTTCAGAAGATGAGAAAGACGACGGAGATGAACCACTTGCTGCAGGAAGTGCAGCGGTTGAGAGCAAAGGAGATACACATCAATGACCTACTTCAACCCTATCAGGAACAAATCACAGAGCTAGTCGATGCGGTTAAGTAGAAATTTGGGGAGTTCACTGCCACCAGAAATGAAATTGATGCAGCAGAAGACTCAGGTATTAGTCAAGCTACGCTTGACTCGGCACAAGAGCGTGTCATAGCTATGGAGAACGAAGTCACAGGAATTTGGGACAAGCTTCAACGCACTTCGCAGGAAGCCAAGGAGAAGCTATAGCAGGAGAAGCCTGTTGGTAGTGCCTTGTGGACGAGCCACAAGTAAGTGTTAGGGGACTATTGGAGCAGAGTCCCACAGCTACAGGAAAAGCTACCATTTTGGCGGATAGACAGTTTAGCGAAGACGAAGAGATAAGGAAAAGCTACGACGTCGTAGCATGTTTCTAGCTGTAGAGCAGAGCCAGAAATGTGACTGTTGGAACAGAGAAGTCAAGAAAGATGATAGTACCTGAGTGGCCGAGAAGAGAGAGCTCAACCACTGCATTCAAGGTAGTGGTGAAGACAAGAGGGCTCATCTACCCTCATAAAGGAAAAGGAGCGACGAGGCCGAGGTATTGAAGACGAAGGATAGAAGAAGGGAAGCAGTGCATAGTACCCATGGTCAGTGCCGGGAAGCATGGAAGACTGCAGAGAGCAGTGGTGTGACAAAAAGCAGCTACCCCAAGTAAAGATATGCCGACTATCACTAGTTAGGGTTTCGGATTACTCTTGGGACAGGCCTACGGTGTTGTAATGGCGAGACCTTCGGGCCGCCTATAAAGGGATGTATTTTGTATTGTAAAAGGTTGGCATTTTGGGCATTTTAAGCCATCCAACTAGTCAGACTGTCAGTAGTCTGTTAGTTCACTATTATTTTGTATTGTAACCATCTGCAGAGATTGACAGAGAGAGAGAGAGAGAGAGTGAGAGTATATTGTAAGAAGGCAATATAGAGAAGAGATCTAAGAGAGAAGGGCTCCAGGCTGAGTGCGGAGTTACCCAGAAGATCTCTAGCTGCATATGCGGTGCAGCAGAACTATGTACCTCTCTCAAGTTATAATATAGAAACACAGTTCTGTGGACGTAGCTTCTACCCTGGAAGTGAACCACGTAAAAACTGAGCATTATGTGATTGATTCATGTGATTGTATTTACTTGTTATATCTGTCATTCATTACATGAACTTTGCTTACAGTAAATGTATGTATGTGTTATTTAGTTCACGGCATAGGAAAAGGGTAAATACAAGTTGAAGTCTTTAAGCATTCTGTATAAGAGTCAATCTAAGTTTCACTAGAGACAGTTAAGAGTCATAGTGTAAAACAGTCTTGTGCATTGAGTCTTGTATGTTGAACACAAGTAACGCTAGGTACGCTGAGTCGCAGCGGTAGGATATCGCAGGGAGGCGATATCACACCATCAAAGGAGCTGGGGTGCATGATACCGCGGGTTAAGGATCAAGCGTAGGAGAAGGTTACGTGTTTCTTAGGATGCGGCAATGAGATAAGGATTAGAGTCATCGCGAGTAAGAGGAAACTGCGCATCGCAGAGAGAGAGACACCTCGCAGGCTAAGAAGAGCTACGAGGCGCACATAGGATGCCATACAGAACCTGGCTGAAACACCTGAGTCTTTGGCCAACCCATTAGGATCACTTTGGGTGATACTTCAGGCCGCTCCGCGGTCTGTCACCGAAAGGGCCAGTGAGCTAGGGGTGTTGTTGGTTCATCATAGTAAACCCGGGTCTGCCCACACGACCAACAAATGGTTCCATTTTGACAGCTAGCAAGTGGCAATCCCAGAGGTGCGCACTACACAAACTTATGGGAGACTAGCAGCCCAGCCAAGAAAAAGGTCAATGCGATAGTATTCTATGAATACTATAGGATGTTGAGGAATGTCCTCGAAGAAACAACATGGATCAGCAAGGAGATCGTGGACACATATGATGATCGGCTTGATTTTATGGTGGACCACCATAGAATTTACCTGAGGCCAAAAAGGACTAAAAGGGACGATTGGGCTAATGGTTGGTTCAGGATGAAAATGAAGGGTATCGAGGGCATCATAAAAGACTTTAATGACGACTAGAAGCAAGAATTAGAAGATACCACACCCCTACCATCAAGTACCGCACAGACAGACCCATCGAATAAAGGCAAAGACAAAGTGGAGACCGAGACGCAAGATGCAGGACAAGTGCCACTACCAGGACAAAAGAGGAAAGATCCACTGCAAGTGCCATCAGATGCACAGACGACGAAGGATGGAGAACAAGGGACACCAGAGACAAAAACGATGAAAGATGGAGAACAAGAAATACCAAAGGCACAGAAGAAGAAAAAGCACAAAGCCACAAAGCCACCTTCGAAGACTGCACTGACAGAGGGTGATTATGAAATCATTGCAACAAGAATGCATGACACATTGAAGGACACATTTGAGGCAATGCAGACATCACAGGAAAAGATACAGAGTGCAGTAGAAAAGTAGCTTCTGGACTTAAAAATAATTACTGAGAAGACTGCCATGATACAGGTTCCATCAGTAAAGGCGACCACAGGAGAAAGTTCAACATAGTCGATTTCCCGCGAGGAAATATTCGTAACAAATCGCATCAATATAGTCTTGATACCTCCGGGGAGCATCTGATTCCCTACGTCAATGAAGGATGCACCGGTACATATTAGGAAACCTATCAAGGTTAACCTCACAGAGTTCCACATTGATCAGTTACAGATGATCTAGCAGCAGCTAAGTTCAGAGCTCAGAGGTAGAGAGCTCGCGACTTATAAACAGAACACACAACTGAAGCAACAGAATGCAGCACTCACCACCAGCTATCAGAAAAAGGCAGATGAGTTAAGAACCTATGAAGAAAGAGAACAGGATCTCTCTCAAGTCTTACAGAGCATCACATTGGAGTTACCCCAATGTAATATTGAGTTCGCCTTGCCTATCCCGCAGAAGGTCAGAAGAGTTGCAGACAGAGCAAAGGCTCTGGAGGAAATAGTAACCAGGATGGAAGACAAAGTGGCTAAGATGGAGGAAGACCACAAAGCATAGATTGCTGATCTTGAGGCTAGACCATCGGGCACCCCCCAGGCAGACAAAGAAGCTAGAGTAGAGGCCTTTCGACTCACTTCCGTGCAGATGAAATATCACATAGACGATGCACTGTCGGTGCTAACTGATGTGACGAACACATGGTCGGAGCTAGATGAGCCTCTCGAGAAAGTAGAAATCCAGCAAAGTATTAAGCAGATAGAGAATACCACAACAGCAATGAAGGAAGAAATCAAGAGCTTAGCAGCTCTTCAAAAGATGAGAAAGATGATAGAGATGAACTGCTTGCAGCAAGAAGCGCAGTGGTTGAGAGAAAAGGAGATACACATCAACAACCTGCTTCAACCCTATCTGGAATAAATCATAGAGCTAGTCGATGCGGTTGAGCAGAAAGCTGGGGATTTCACTGCCACCAGAAATGAAATTGATGAAGCAGAAGACTCAGGTATTAGTCAAGCTATGCTTGAATCGGCAAAAGAGCGTGTCACAGCTATGGAGAGCGAAGTCGTAGGACTTCTGGACAAGCTTCAATGCACTTCACAGGAAGCCAAGGAGAAGCTACAGCAGGAGAAGCATGTTGGTAGTGGCTCAGGGACGAGCCACAAGTACGTGTTAAGGGATTGTTGGAGCAGAGTCCCACAGCTATAGGAAAAGCTACCATTTTGGCGGATAGACAGTTTAGAGAAGACGAAGAGATAAGGAAAAGCTACGACACCTTAGCATGTTTCTAGCTGCAGAGCAGAGCCGGAAACCATGACTGTTGGAATAGAGAAGTCAAGAAAGATGACAGTACCTGAGCGACCGAGAAGAGAGAGGTCAACCACTGCATTGAAGGCAGTGGTGAAGACAAGAGGGCTCAGCTACCCTCATAAAGGAAAAGGAGCGACGAGGCCGAGGTATTGAAGATGAAGGATAGAAGAAGGGAAGCGGTGCATAGTACCCATGGTCAGTGCCGAAAAGCATGGAAGACTGTAGAGAGCAGTTGTGTGACGAAAAGCGGCTACCCCAAGTACAGATATGCCGACTGTCACTAGTTAGGGTTTTGGGTTACTGTTGGGACAGGCCCACAGTGTTGTAATGGAGATACCTTTGGGACGCCTATAAAGGGATGTATTTTGTATTGTAAAAGGTTGGCATTTTGGGCATTTTAAGCCATCCAGCTAGTCAGACTATCAGTAGTCTGTTAGTTCACTATTATTTTGTATTGTAACAATCCGCAGGGATTGACAGAGAGAGAGAGAGAGAGAGAGAGAGAGAGAGTGAGAGTATATTGTAAGAAGGAAATATAGAGAAGAGATCTAAGAGAGAAGGGTTCCAAGATGAGTGCGGAGTTACCCAGAAGATCTCTAGCTGCATATGCGGTGCAGCAGAACTGTGTACCTCTCTCAAGTTATAATATAGAAACACAGTTCTGTGGATG
>LPNX010096265.1:421838-453838 GCA_001517045.1 Pseudotsuga menziesii
CTGAGCGTTATGTGATGTATTCATGTGATTGTATTTACTTTTTATATCTTTCATTCATTACATGAACTTTGCTTACAGTAAATGTATGTATGTGTTATTCAGTTCACAGCATAGTAAAAGGATAAATACAAGTTGAATTCTTTAAGTATTATGTATAAGAGTCTGTCTAAGTTTCACTAGAGACAGTTAAGAGTCGCAGTGTAAAACATCCTTATGAGTTGAGTCCTGTATGTTGAACACAATTAATGCTAGGTACGCTAAGTCGCAACGGTAGGATATCACAGGGAGTCGATATCACACCATCAGAGGAGCTGGGGTGCACGATACCATGGGTTAAGGATCAAGCGTAGGAGAAGGTTACATGTTGCTCAGGATGCGGTGATGTGATAAGGATTAGAGTCATCACAAGTAAGAGGAAACTGCGCACCGCAGAGAGAGAGACACCTCGCAGGCTAAGAAGAGCTATGAGGCGCACATAGGACGCCATACAAAACCTGGCCGAAACACTTGAGTCTTTGGCCAACCCATTAGGATCACTTCGAGTGAGACTTCAGGCCGCTCCGCGGTCTGTCGCCGAAAGGGCCAGTGAGCTAGGGATGTTATTGGTTCATTATAGTAAACCCGGGTCTGCCCACACAACGAACAATTGGAAAAAAGATATGAGCATGAAGATGATGAGCATAGTGATGTGAAAGAAGAGGGTTATACTCTTGATGTTTTTTCTGATGATTGCGGTCAGCTTGTTAAAAATTATGTTAGTGATTGTTTTTAAAAAAAAAATTAGTTTACTTATATATAATGAAAAGGAAGAGCAATCATGCGATCAATCTCAGTATGTGAAAGAACCAATAGTGTACAATAAACCAAGGGATCATAAAGAAGGAGATGAGAACTCTAAATGGGATGTTTCTTTAAATCTTTCAAATTCAGAAATGTTTTGTCAAGAAGACATCTTTTTGCTTAACCTTGTTGAAGAACAAAATGATATTCCTCTTGAAGTGCTTGAGAAGAATAGAGTTGTAAATGTAGAAATATTAAATGAAGTTGTTGATATATCATTGAAAAAAAATCATGAGAATTCCTTTCAAATCTCTTTTAAAGATCGGTTTCACAGTATGCAAGAAGAGTTACTTTTTGGACAGCCTTGTCATGACAAACAAGTGATTGAGTATTTTGAAATTTGTCATGCTTTTATGATCCAATAGCAGAGTACATGGATAAATTTTTCAGATGGAGTAGTTGGTTATATGTTTGCAGCAAAGGACAAAGTTTTCATCATAACCTATTGCTATTTTGTTCTTATGTTCTAATTTTGATCAAGCGTGAAGAAGAAATGGAGTTATTGGATAAATTGCTTGATTGGCTTCATTAGAAGTCAATTTTTTCTTGATTGGGCATTTGTGCTTAGTTAAGTAGGATAGGTAAGCATGAATAAGCTCGACATGGAGAGCATTTCTTTCAGTAGTTTTTAGTTTGGTTTTAGTTTCAAGTGCAGTCCAGTTACAGGTTATAGGTTGACAGAGTGGTATTTGCTTGCAAAATTGTTTCAGTTGATGGGTTAGTTCAAAACAGGTTGAGGATTTTAGAGAAAAATTAAGAGAAACACAATGGATTTGGAACCTGGTCTACGGGGTTTTTTGCTACCTCACAGGGAGGATAGCATCCCTAGTTGGAGCCAGTTGTTAGCACTAAATTTATTTTTGTCGGAATTGGTCTTATTGCCTTCAAAATTTTAAGTTTTCATGGGTGATTGAGTTGGTTTCCAAAGTTTTCTCATTAAGCTATTTCCAGGTTGGAAAAGAAGAGAAGTTAAAGGAATATTTCGAGGAGATTGAGATGAGTTTGGAGAAATGAAGACATGGGTTTTGTTGGGAACATGTCCAATTATATAAACCTCTACCAGATTTGACACAGCTGTCACCATTAGAGATATGCATGAGAAACGTTGTTGTAACTATTTCTATTTTTAGAGTTCAGTTAGGTTTTGAATTCAAAGTTAGGTAGAGGTTATTCTTATATAAATTAAAATGTAATTAATAGTTTTAGGGGGGATTTTCAAGAGCGGAGAGACTCTACATTGTAATGGCTTCACGTTTTCAGTAAATGAATGAAATTTGCAGAGGAGGAATGTAAAATCTTTTTCATGTCAGAGATTCTTGTGCCATCTTTTTCTTCAGTAAGTAATTTCTTTATGTAAATGTTTATCCTGTTTCCCACTCCATTTTGTATTTACTTTCATGCTTGAGCATTATTTTTTATGGGCTAGAATTCATCCTGCATTCTCTACGTCCATTGTTCAAGCATTTTCAAAATATTTTCTTCTAAAGTCTTGCAGAATTCACCCTAGTTAGGTGCTCTGTTTCATGGAATGGTTCCCGTTGTCTACTAATCAACCTGCTAATACCTCAAGACTGAGGAAATGGTGCCTACCTTGCCTCTGATGATAGACCTTCAAAATATTACCTCCTGCAACCTATTTCAGATCTAATTGTTGACTCCATTGCCCAATGGTATCCTCCATGAATTTCCTACCAAGTCTTTTAAAACAAAATTGTCCTATTTGTCTGATTAGAAATCTGACCTTCTAAGTGTCTTTGATTGAATATCTTGAGTATAAAAATTTTGTAAATAGTGAGAGCTCTCTCTCTGACTGTATTAGGTTAGAAATAAATTCTAAAGTGGTTTTTGTTGTTACCTTGGGATCTACCTTTCACAACCTGGGTACATTCTAAGTGTTAACACCCTCAACCAGTGACCCATTGGTAAAAGGCCGTAAGGGTAAAGTCTTGTATCCTTGTTCGATATGCAAGCCTATGCATCATACTTTTCTTTTTCCAAGCATGGAGGAAGCTTCATGTTGCTTGGAAAATATTACTGATCATCAACAGTTGATTCCAACAAGTGATAGTAAGTTATCCCTCGATCCCCCACTGGTTGACCAAGTGGTCAATTCGAATTTATCTGTGGTTGATCCTACTCTTCCTTTGGAGAGTGAAGTTAAAGTGGTCGAGTCGGTGTCATTTCCACCCAATCCCACTCTTTCATCAGAGAGTGTTAATACTGAAGTATTCTCTTTGACCAAATCTTCGTCTTGTTCTTCTCTTCCAAAAGAGAATGATCCAAAACCTGCCAAAGTTGTTATGCTTCGTTCTGATTGTTCTCAACAAGAGAAAATCTTGTCTGTTTCGACAGAACCCTCTCCGAGTAGTGAGTTTATTTCCTTTGACTGGAGTAACCTAACAGAGTCTCGTATTCATTCGAGTGTTCCTTTCCAGATAGCTGTGAATGTTACTACTAGGAAGATACTTCGCACTATTGTTGACGAAGGGGTTTCTGTTAGTATTCTATCCTCAACTGCTTGGCAAGCTTTAGGCTCTCCTCAGCTTGTGCCAACCACCGATCAGATACTAGCTTTTAATCGAAGGCCTACTGCACCTTTAGGGATCCTTCCTCATTTGCCTATTACATTAGGAGGGAAAACTATTTGCATTGATGTTATGGTGGTCCAAGGTCCTTTAGATTTCAATCTGCTCTTTGGACACGATTATGTTTATGCCATGAAGGCTGTTGTGTCCGCACTCTTTAGAGTTATGCATTTTCCCCATGATGGGAAGATTGTGACCATTAATCAGCTTTTCTTTGTTACACCTGAGCATCGCATTACTCCTAGTAATCAGACTGCCCTGAATGTGCTGCATGTTCTTATGGTTCCTTCCCCTTCTTCTAGTTAGCTTCTTCCCATCATAGGTAAAATGGGGGGGCATGGCTCTAGTCTATGGACATCATAATAGAGCTAAGTCACTAGCTTTTATGAAATGGGGGAAACCTATCAACCTCTGGATATCATGTTCGGTAGGAGCAGGTTTGAGAGCATAGTTTACTTTTGGTTTCAAGCTCATTAAAAAATAAAACCACTCCTTAAGCATAGTTTATGCTTTTGGTTTCAATCTTGCATAAAAATGAAACCATGTTGTGAGCATAGTTTACTTTTGATTTCAATCTCGTTAAAAAATAAAACCAGTCCTTAAGCATAGTTTACGCTTTTGGTTTCAATCTTGCATAAAAATGAAACCATGTCTAGAGCATAGTTTACTTTTGGTTTCAAGATCGTTAGAAAATAAAACCACTCCTTAAGCATAGTTTACGCTTTTGGTTTCAATCTTGCATAAAAATGAAACCATGTTCTGAGCAAAGTTCCCATTCTATGTCAAGCTCGTTAAAAAATGAAATGGATCTCCTCAAGCAGAGTTTACCTTTTGGTTTCAAGCTTGCATAAAAATGAAATCATTCCTGAGCATAGTTCATTTTCTAAGTCGAGCTCGAATGAAGTAGGTTTCCTTAAGCATGTTGGGGCGCATACTCCATGTTTGGGTAACTCCGCGGTTAATTAGAAAATTTGTAAGCGGAGCTATGGACCAAAATAGTCTTAGGGGTGTCAGGGTAAGTCAAAACCCTCCTTTTGTAATAAACCCGTGGTTTAAATCCAGGGTTTAGGGTTTTTTGGGTGCCCATGGTTTAAGACCATGGTTTTGTAAAACTGTGCAGTATAAATAAGTGCTTGTGTAAAGAGGGTAGGTTAGGCTTTTTGATGTAAAGAAAGACTAAGGCGAAGTAAGGTTGGTTTTTGTAAGGGAAGGATAAAGTCCCAGCTGTGTGCGTGGACGACCTCTGCAGCTGTGTGCGCAGAGGGTTTTTGTAAGAAGAAAAGAAAGATCTGCAGCTGTGTGCGCAGAAGCCTGCTGCTGTGTGTGCGGCTATTGAGGACTAAAGGGATCTGTAGCTGAGTGCGCAGATCAACTGTGGTTTTGAGGAAAGAGGAATAAAACGCAGTTTGTGGATGTAGCCCCTACACTAGGGGTGAACCACGTTATATTTGGTGTCCTAGTTTTATTGTGTTGTTTATGTTTCTGTTATTTTCATGCATTAAACTGAATACATCTGATAACATAAGATCACTGCTAGTAATAACCTTCGCTGTGAATTCCCCGAAGTGGGTTATGCAAGTTTAGTTTGTTTATTGTGCTGCAAAGAAATATGTGAATGACTGATAAAGTTTACAAGTGTTGATTAATAAGTGTTTTTAAAGGCTAAGGTACAGTAATACCCCTCTCTGCATGCAGAAACCTGATTCTGCGGCACCCCATTGATGTTTCGGGTGAGACTACAACCTACGCGCAGGTTGTTGCCGAAAGGGCCAACACGGTGGGTCTTTTGTTGGTGCGACATATAAGAAATAACTTGGGTCTGCCCCATTGCCCAACAAATTGGTTCCGTTGCTGGTTGAACTCAGTACCTACTCAAGAGGGGTTTACCTCGTACCACAAGGGCTATGTTCTGGAGGCCTCTGTGAAGGACATCAGTGATTAGTTTGCTGAGATCTGTTTGCAATTTGCGCAACAAGAGAATACGAATCTGTGTCGAAGCGCACGTGAATTTTTACAATGGTATGTTTTTTGTGATACTTATGAAATTTTCTTTGGTCGTTTCCACATAGAGTTGCACCAAGTGGTTTTCTAGGTTAACAAAGAGGAGGAAGAACTTTCAAGCTCAACGGATTCCTGTGTGGACCCCCACAAGGGTCAACCTTGTGTAACCACGTGAAAAATGAGGTATCTTGCGCTGTCGATTTCTAGACGACGTGCACATTGGAGGCCTTCGTGACAGAGTTTTCCATTGATACATGCACTTCTTTCAGCGAAGCTGAACGGCAGTTCTTTCAGGGGCCCCGTGGTAAGTTTTTAAATTCATTAAGCTTGAAGATTAAAATACTATTGGTTGAAAAGGGTATCCTATTAATTGAGTCAGACTGCTAGTTTAGTCGCACTAACATATGTTTGCAAGTGAGAATACTTTCGACGCGCCAAGTGGGTTTCCCCGAAGTGAGCAACGGTACAAAAGGAATTTTGAATCCTACTCTACAGGACAGACCACCACACTTCCCTCTGTCAGCCCTCCCCAATCCGACCCCGACGGAAACCCCCCTGTTACCCCCCAGCGTCGCTTTGTTACCCCTAAAGTTCGGTCGCACTGTAACAGACAACCAAGTCCAAGTATACCACCCAAAGGTCAACCTAACCCCGTAAATCCCTCCCCATCAACGGCCTGTCCCCCTCCCAACCCTCCCAGACCCACCATGGCCCACCTTGCTGACGACATTAAGCTGCCCATCTTCAAAGGAACGGGATCAGAAGATCCAGAACAGTTCTGGTTTTTATGTGAGGCCGTCTGGAACGCGAAGAGTATTACCGACCTGGATGTGAGAACCACGCAGCTTATTACCTCCTTTCGCGACCGAGATTTGACCTGGTTCATGAAATTCTCCAGTAATCAGCACTCCACTTTGGATGAAATCAAGGCCGCTATCATTAAGGAATTTAGGAAACCAAAATCCGAATCACAGAGCATCATGGAACTCAAAGAGATTCAACAGAGGCGCGGCGAATCCGTGTGGGACTTTGACCAGAGATTCAAAGTCTTATTAGACCAAGTGAGCTTCACTATTAGTCCTGCGCAGCATAAGGAATGGTTTATCGCTGCGTTATTGCCGCATATCAGAACGCCGCTCATGCAACAGAAAGTTGCTGATCAGCAAGAGGCTCTGGAAATCGCAATGAAGCTAGAGACCGCTCCCGTCGGAGACAATTCTGGTCTTGCTCAAATCCAAGCGCAGTTGGTAGCAATGGCCCTCGAACTTCGTGACATGAAGAAAGCTAAAACCAGCCGAGAGGAGGTATGGTGTACGCAATGTCGGTCCGAGGGTCACGATAGGGACCAGTGCCCCATGGTTAGAACCTATCTAAGCATGGGCACGCCCACCCAATTCAATGCCGGTGTGATATATTGTGAGATTTGCCACACCCCTGGCCAGCATCGCCCTGAGCACTGCCCTCTTCTCCAGAGATATGTTCCAGTCCCCAAAAACCCCTACTGTTAATTTTGTAAGTCCGTTGGGCATAATGAAGAAGAATGTTGTAGCTATGACCTTATGCGAGAGCGCACCTCTGATGCCTACCGAGTCCACAATGAAGCCCAGAATAATGATGGCTACGGTTACCGTGGCGGCGCCTCCGGCAGAGGTGCTTTTGGTGGTCGCAGCCGTGGTGGGATGACCGGCAGAGGTAGAGGCCAGGTTGTGTGTTACAATTGTAATCAAGCGGGTCACTTGGCTCGCGACTGTCGAAACCCCACTACGACATGACGGTATTGCCGCGCAGTGGATCATGTGATTGAACAGTGCCCCCAGCTCCTTGTAAAGATACAGGAAAACAACCGTGGTCCTACTCCAAGTATTCAGTTGATTTCCGTGGAGCAAAGACCTGCCCCAGCCCTCAATGTGGTCACCCGGAGTGGAACTACGACACATACTCAAGACTCGCCAAAGAAACCTACCACGATGTGCGCACAACAGGCCTCCAAAAAAGTCCCAGCCCTTGGCCCTGCGAAGGATAACACACCAGTCCAGGAGGCCTGGTGCGATAATGTTGATGGCACTGTGGAAATATCTGCGGGGCAACACCAGCAGGCTTCTCAGCTACAGGGGGCCTCGACGGATAAAGTAAGTACACTATCCTCTTTCTTGCAGAGCTGTATGAAACTCTTGTGCAATCAGAACGCTCTAAACGAGCTGCAAAAATTTCTTGCTGTCACAGACCATCAGAGAGGAATTGATCAGAATAAAACTGTTAGTCATGTCCGAAGAACGGGAAGGGAAATGAGGTTGAACGTTCAGATAGGAGAATATGATATGACTGATGTCATCCTGGATCTTGGATCAGACGTCAATGTCCTCCCTAAGCAGACCTGGGGACAAATGGGAAAGCCTCCCCTGGTTTGGTCACCTATACAGCTGCGACTAGTTAACCAGCAAAGGATTGTACCGCTAGGGAGACTTCTTAGTGTCCCAATCGACATCGATGGGGTCAGTACCCTAGAATAATTTGAAGTTATTGAGATCATTGATGACAGCAACCCTTATCCAGCCCTGTTGGGAATCGAGTGGGCCATGGCCAATGCTGCAATCATCAACCTTAAAAGGCGACAGATGACCTTCGAAGGAAATGGCCTGCGCGTTATTATACCCCTCGACCCATCCCAAGGAGAAATATATACAGAACCACTCAGAGATGAAGGGGAGCAGGACACCCTAGACCACATCTATAACATCACAGCCACGGATGCAGATTATGTCGAGCCTAATGCTTATGGTGTAATGGATTGGCAATGTGATAGCTCCTGCATGTCTGATTCAGATGATGTTCTGGAGAGTTGGCAGCAACGACTGTACGAGCTACATGGCCATAGGTGCGCGCAGATCACTCAGTCTCTTCGATGCATTAGCGCACAGCCTCGAGAAGTGCCTGCACAGGTTGGGACGACAGACCCGGGAAAAATTATTCTACCGATGCCAGAACAAGTACCTCAGTCACAGAACATCCAGCATCTGGAAATAGCAATAGATGCTACCGCGGCATGGGGAGCCGATCCTACCGAGCCTCAGCTCCGTCGGAGAACCTACCGGAAAGTTGTGCGCCGCATATTTATAAGGCAAGCTCAAGAAGTGCGAAGCAAGTTCAAGGGGCAGAGCCAAGACGCTAGCACCTCAAATTTAATAGTCCTATTGCAGATATTACCGGGTCGGGTCGAAGGGCCCCATTGGGCTGAAGTTTCTTATTGCCCCGAGGCTGCGACCATGCTTCTGCCGCAGCCCAAAAATGTAGCGAGGCCCAAAATTCGACCATTGGGAGGCAGCCAATTTGGCGGCGGCGGGATTTTAAGTGCTTTAAATGACTGTACTAAGACCAGTACCGGTAATCGCGCCCCACATGGACAAGATTTTCATCAGATTTGGTGCCTTCAATGCACTGTCCTCCCTGATTTGATCAATGGCATGTATAAGAAGATGCCTAAGTTAGGAAAAATTGCATCCTGCATTTCTTCAAGCTTTTTGAGTGAACCCATGACCACCAAACGCGAGATTGACGCCTTGGTCAGAGAATTCGAGCAAGAGGGTTTGATCACCTGCTCTACTCGGCCACCTGCCATAGCTCACGGTGAAGCCACTCCCCCAGCACCACCACGGCTGATGCAGACACGGTCTGCCAGGAAAAAGGCTAGAACTGCACCAAGCGCAACCAAGACCGGCCACAGCAAACAGGGAAAACACCAGCGGCTCATCCTATGGAGCCCTCTGGCTCCACATAGGCCCCGGCCGAAGGAAGGGAGAACACTCCGCCACCATGGCCAGCATATCTTCCACCTGTTTTCCCAAGCACCACGTTACCCTATCGGACAAAGCAATTTACATTAGCCACACCTTCGTTACCATCAGGAGTACAGCTGATTGGTAGTATGACAGGGAAGATTGATCGGCTTAAGTACAGCGATCATGACACTAATGACCATGGCAATTTCCCACAGTTTGACCCAGCTGAATATCTGCACCGCGTCAGGTACCCCGATCATAAGGTCACACTACTAGAAGTGCAAACATGGGCTGCGGGTCTGGACAAAGCTGGCCTACTTAAGCTATTTCATATTCCCCATTTTAGACGCGGCATACATGTGACTGTAGTGGCCAAGCAGTTACTAGCCTTGGTGCATGACGGCTATTTATGGATAGGGGACCAGCAAATTCCTATTGACGCCGCCCTCATCCATAGGATCACAGGTTTACCCATAGCAGGACCAGATCCGAGAACCGAGTTTCCGTCCAAACATGATGACACAAAGCTCGCGCAAACCATGAAGGAGCGGTTTGGCCTGACAAAAGGGAAACGGGGTTATCATACTTCCGCGATTCGGGAGCAGCCCATTCGGTTTGCAGCTAAACTCTTAGCCTGCAAACTCATAAGGAAATGCGGGCCAACTGAAGTACCTACCCCAGTTATCAGGATTGCCATGAACTGCGCTGAGGGGTATACTTATAATTGGGCCGGCTATCTTGCGAAGGAGTTTTTGGAGGATGCCCGGGATGTGCAAGAAAAAGGTAGACCTTTTCATTATTCTTGGCTTATAATCCTTATTGCATTAGTTGGGTGGAAGGAACCCACTGAAGCCCAGTTTGTCGAAATAAACCCCGGCACGCCAGGGGCAGCAAGATATGCCTCCCTTTGGGTATCCTCAGATAAGGAGACTCAACAGATGACGAACACTGTGTTCGTCTTCTATGCTATGAGTCTTCACTATGAGATAGTGCGAACACCTTGACTTACCAACGAAGTGTTCTCTCAATACGAGGGTGTTGCGCACTTTAGTGCCGGCATGCATCATGTTTTCATTCAAGCTCGTGCAGATCCTTAGCGGCAATGTTTCAAATTACCATATGTAGTCACCGAACCAGATATCCGGCAGATCATTCAGCAATGGTCGGCCGAATGGCTGAAATATTTAGGGAAAAAACCCTCTATTCTGGTTCCTCCAGCTACCAATATTGGCGCAGGTACAAGTCAGGCGCAGCAGCAAATCCCATTGGAAGATAGCGAAGATCCAAGTGATTCACAGATAAATGACAATGGCCAGGGTGGAGATACTGAACAGGATGAGCAGGATGAACAGGATGAGGATTCAGTCAAGACCATAACATATCCTACCCCACCAATGCTGCGCAAGTCACCAGAAGTCGCCGAGGTAACCAAACCACAGTCCCGCAAAAAAGTAAAAACATCAAAGGATAAAGATATCGAGGAGGAAGCCACTGTCACGATGGATGCCCTGGAGCATGCTCTCAAACAGTCTACGATAGAGATTACTAAAAAATGGTCCGAATTCGCGGAACTACATCTTGTCGGCCTCGCAGGTATCGCAAACAGGGTATCGGAGTTAAAAGAGCTCACCGCAAAATCAGCGCCCAGTACTGCAACAAGCACCACTATGGCACCCACGCAATAGGATATTAGGAAATGGCCACTCAGGGATCCCCAGGGACAGGTATCAAGTGCAATCCTCATGCATCCTGACATCGATTCTCGACCCCAGACAAATATAACCGCGGAGCTTGATTATACAAACATGGCTATGTCATAGTTGCACCTCTGTCAGCTCGCGATTACAAAAGAGATCCATACCCGAACTCAAGTGTCACAAATCCAACTAGAAGACTCCATCAAGCAAAACAAAACTTTCGCCGCACGCCTAGAAGAGATCGCACAACAGAAGAAAGAGGCTGAACAGACAACAACTACGCTAATGCAAGCACTGGATGAGGCATGTCGGAGTCTTTCTGACTACGACATACAGGAAACAGAGGAACCAAAGCATAAGATTGCTAAGATCAGAGACTATGCCCAACAGTCCCGCAGTGATCTAGAAAGGATGAATATAGAACATCAGCAACAGATTGCAGAACTTCAACTGCGCATTCCTCCTGAGACTCCACTAGAGGTCCGAGAACAGCGCCAGCAGGATATCAAGGCTTCAGCAACAAAAATATCAGACAACGTGGCTAGTGTCACAAAACTAATGGAAGATAGCATAGAAGCATGGGCAAACCTGCAGGACCATCCAGATGTAGGGAAGATTCAGGAAACCATCAAGTTGCGCCAGGATGAGTTTGATGCAGTCCGAATAGAAATCAGGATGCTGCAACCTATGCAGAAGATGGCTAAAGTAAAGCGCAGCAAGGAACTTTAACAGGAAATTGAGTCTTGCAGGACAAAGGTGACGATGCTGGAAAATGTGTTACAGCCCATGGTTGACAAAGCATTAGAATTAACCAATACTGTGGAGATACAGCTCAAAATTTTGAAGACCTATGACACTTTTGTGCAGGAAAAGGCTCACACAGACTCTTCTTTAGTATTACAGGAACTGGTGGAAAAGGAGAAAGCCGCTGATGAGATACTGCACAATCTCACCAGTCGCTTCCAGGCCCTCGCGCAGAAGATCCGCCCACCAGAGTCCTCGCAGAGTGTCCCGGGACGGGCTACTAGTGAGTCTTAGGGGCCTGTTGGGGCGCATACTCCATGTTTGGGTAACTCCGCGGTTAATTAGAAAATTTGTAAGCGGAGCTATGGACCAAAATAGTCTTAGGGGTGTCAGGGTAAGTCAAAACCCTCTTTTTGTAATAAACCCGTGGTTTAAATCTAGGGTTTAGGGTTTTTTGGGTGCCCATGGTTTAAGACCATGGTTTTGTAAAACTGCGTAGTATAAATAAGCGCTTGTTTAAAGAGGGTAGGTTAGGCTTTTTGATGTAAAGAAAGACTAAGGCGAAGTAAGGTTGGTTTTTGTAAGGGAAGGATAAAGTCCCAGCTGTGTGCATGGATGACCTCTGCAGCTATGTGCGCAGAGGGTTTTTGTAAGAAGAAAAGAAAGATCTGCAGCTGTGTGCGCAGAGGGTTTTTGTAAGAAGAAAAGAAAGATCTGCAGTTGTGTGCGCAGAAGCCTGCTGATGTGTGCGCGGCTGTTGAGGACTAAAGGGATCTGCAGCTGAGTGCACAGATCAACTGTGGTTTTGAGGAAAGAGGAATAAAACGCAGTTTGTGGACGTAGCCCCTACACTGGGGGTGAACCACGTTATATTTGGTGTCCTGGTTTTATTGTGTTGTTTATGTTTCTGTTATTTTCATGCATTAAACTGAATACATCTGATAACATAAGATCACTACTAGTAATAAGCTTCGCTGTGAATTCCCCGAAGTGGGTTATGCAAGTTTAGTTTGTTTATTGTGCTGCAAATAAATATGTGAATGACTAATAAAGTTTACAAGTGTTGATTAATAAGTGTTTTTAAATGATAAGGTACAGTAATACCCCTCTCTGCATGCAGAAACCTGATTCTGCGGAACCCCATTGTTGTTTCGGGTGAGACTACAACCTGCACGCAGGTTGTTTCCGAAAGGGCCAACACGGTGGGTCTTTTGTTGGTGCGACGTATAAGAAATAACTCGGGTCTGCCCCATTGCCCAACAAAGCATAGTTTACCTTTTGGTTTCAAGCTTGCATAAAAATGAAAGCATGTTCCAAGCATAGTTACCTTTCATTTCAAGCTTGTGTAAAAATGAAACAAATCCCCTTCCCTTGAGTCGAGTCTTCACTTTAGTGTTAGAACTTGAACCTTCTTTTCGCCTGCCCGATTCCCATTCTTCCTACCCCCTGGTGAACATTTTCACATTAGTAACGAGGTTTTTAGGTTGGGTATGGAAGAAGAATCGTCGAATGAAATGAATCTTGGGGGCATGTTGAGCCGCTAGCAACCATGTTAGGGGTAGGCTTCGCTAGCAATCATACTGGGGGCAAGATTCCAACCTCTGTATAGCATGTTAATGGGAATTTTCAAGCATAGTTTACCCATTGGTTTCCACCTTGTGTAAAAATGAAACCAATCTCTGAGCATTCTTTCAACTGATCTTCGAGCTCGTTAAAAACAATAAGATGGTGTTGAGCTTACTTTTCACTTTTCATGCTCTGGTTAAAACATGAAAAGTGGTTTGAGCTTAGTTTATTACTTTTTCGTGCTCTAGATTCAAACATGAAAAAGTCTAATGGAGTTCTCTTTAAACCCTTTTCAAGCTCCCTAAATACAAAAAGATCATCAAGCGATCTTGTCTTCTTCATGCTCGTTAAAGTATTTGAAGAGTCGTCCGTCCGATGGTAGGTTATCTCTTTTTCGGTTTGGATCAGATTATTTATGAAAAAGGATTGCTCCAACCAATCATGACTGGAAGAGTTCTCTAAGGTATGATTTTATGCTTTTTCGGGGCTTAGAGACTAAATCATACAAAAAAGGACCCTCATGGAGTCTTCTTTCGTATTCATTTAGACTCTCTAAACATGAACGATACCGAGTTTTCTTTCAGTGGACTTGTTAAATTAAACATTGAGAGACCTGTTTTGGGAATGAACCCCTCCTCTCTCAGGTTTGGAAAACATATGAGACTAGACTTGTCTTCTGACAAGCTATATCAAGTGTTTGTTACCCTCTTTGAACTCCTAAAACCGAAAAGAGACACTCATCGATCATGATGGGGGAAATGGGAAAGGGAAACATTTTGCAAATAATGGCAGTTGTTTGTCGTTACCTTTGAACATGGAACTTGTCTGCATAATCATGTCAGTCCATTGGGTATTCACCTGATCTCCATGACGATCTGCTTTCATGAGTCATGCCAATCCTTTGAGTCTTTCAAAAGAATTCATTGTCCACTGTCGCATTGTGTATCTGTCCTATCTAGTCATGCTGCCAAGTCATTTTGTCGTGCCGCTCGATGTTCAAAAGGGATCTGAAGAAGTCTTACCTCTGCAGTATACATAGCCTTTGTGTCAGTATCTTTGAGTCAGTCATATGGTTACTACATTCACATCATTCCAGAACTATGTTCCGAGTTTCGTGTCGTCGATGTGGGACTCATCATGGCCCTCCTTCAACGAGACTATTCATGTGGACCTCAGCTCATCATCCGGGAAATAGTCTTAGAAACAATATTTAGTACCTTGAGATCTGTATGTCCTAATGATAGATTCTCTTGCTCTCGACATAGGTTCACATCATTGACTTTGATCGATAGAATCGACTGGGTGTTCGACATCAGGACATCTATTCGCACTCAGTAGATTGTACTAGAGTACCTTGGGAATAATTGACATTAATGGTGATCTCCCTCGCACTTGTTAACGGTTCACATAATTGGTCGGTAATCAAGTGGTTTCTACCATGTTCAACTTCAGATCATTGTAATCACATGGATAGAATCGTACTTTGTGGAAGACAAGACGAAGACCCTGGGCATTTCTTTAAAAGTGCTCATTGCTTTTTCCCCAGGTTGCGATGGCGTTTCGTATATCTAGCATGGATCCACATTTTTATGGTCATTGCTATGCTCACATTTGTGTATGTATGACATAGATCTACATTTTATGTCTCGAAGCTATGTCCAAGTTTGATTCCTCTATCACATGGATCTATGTTGTATTCTAGTAGCCATGCTTGTTTGTTCCACTCATGGATCTACCTTGTATTGGTCTATAGCTATGAGTTTGGTTACTTGTGTCTAAGAGTCAACATACTGATGTACTACAGATGCCTACTTGACTGCATACTCTGATCGATCCAACATTTTCATCTCCTGGCAATGACTTGTTCTCAAAGCTCTCATTTATCGTATCACTCTAAGACTCATGCTTTGGGGGGCATCTTGTTATACCAAAATCCTGTCACCATCATGTGATAAGACCTTTTACATACCTACTTGCCATGAATCCTATATTCTGGAGTGAATACTAAATGTTTTTTTATCAGTCTGTCATACAAATTCCTAGCACCACGCATGCCCCTTTGTCCAGGAGCGGTACCCCTGCTTGCACCACTTTTCATCAGTTGTCCAAAAGAGGTGCCACCGCCTGTCACCCTTGGTCCATAGGCAGTTATTACCAATACGACTCTGTCATAGAAAGAGAAGCGCAATACCCTGGGTAAAAAGGGAAAAAGAGAAGCTTCTCAAGGCTTCTAGATGATAAGCCTCGAGATATCCCTTATCCCTACTGTTGTGGGTTGGTTGAGCTCAAGATCCCTCATCCTAGGATCTTAGAGGCCACCTCACCCACTAATTTCTCAACCATCTCTATCCATTAAAGCCCTATAAATATGAGCTCATAGCCATGGTTGAGGAGAGAACATTGAAGGTATTGTTATGCTGCTGGACTGATTCTTGGCCCAATATCATTTGGAGAGATCTTAGAGAGCTAGAGTCAGAACTTTTGGGGATGAAGAGATGGTTTCATGGAGATGCATGTCAACACTAAGGATTGGTTGTAAACTTCTTCATATTTCTAATGCAAGTTGATTTTATGTTCCATATATATTGTTGATGTTTGATTTCGGATATATATTGCTAGATTCCTTAGTCACTAGCATAGATTAGTAGATCATATTCTAGTTGCTTTGATCTATTTCATGTTGAACTCTTTTGTAGGTACATAGGTGAACTATCAAAGCCTTGCATTCCATATATCTACGGTGTCTAGGGAGAGTTATCAGCCTATATGATCTATTTGTTCTGGATCTGAACCATTCAAACCAGTGGAACACCTTATTGTCCGCATGAGGTGAAATATTCTGACCAACATACTCTATGATAGAGTGGGGAGAATAGTCCCTACATGACTAAAAATGGGACCGTATCCTAGTAACTCTGTGATGGAGTGCGGATATTAGTCCCATGTTGACTCCCTCGTTGAGAGGGAAGGATGATTTTATAATGACATTCTCTTGGACACTTTGAGACTAAGTGGGGAGATCTCTTGGACACTCTAACATCCCCTTCCCTCCGACCGATGAAGAGGATCCTACTATACACCAAACATACGGGAAACTAACCCCATGAACATGTACATACATATAAACTGAAGAAAAATGCTTAAAACATAAAACATGCATACATGATTATCATTTAACGGAAGCAAAACATACAATTCAGCATTCAACATGTCCATCATATTCATTTAACAGTAAGTATAAATGCAAGGACGAAATGGTCAAGAATACTTATCTTATAAGAACTGTCCCGAAACCAGTTATGTCGCTGCAACATTCCACCCAACCATAGGCCAGTGTGCTCCTTAATCTCTCAGCAATGCTGCCACCCCCGAGCTAGGCATGATTTCCCCAAGGAATAAGGAACTAGCAATCTTTATTAAGCAAAGAAACATGAAAAACATTATGAGCTCTAGTACTAGCAGGCAAGTCTATATGAACCTGGCCCTATTCTTTCAAGCACTTCAAACGGTCCACAATATCTTGGTGACAGCTTGGCACAACTTCCAAGCTTCAAGGTACTCTTCCTTGCCCTCACTCTGAGGTAGACATCATCCCCAACACTTAACTCTCTATTCACCCTATGCTTATCTACATAGCTTTTATGTTTGTCATGTGCTGCTTTCAGATTCTTCCTAATCTTTACAACCTCTTGCTCCATTTCCTTGAGCAATTATGGTCCAAGCACAACCTTGTTTACTAGATTATCCCAAGTCACTGGTGTCCTACATCTTCTTCCATACAAAGCTTCATACGGACTCATCCCCAAGGATTCCTGCTATCCATTGTTATAAGCAAACTCTACGAAGTTTAAGTAATATTCCCACTTGGTTAGTGTGTCCATCACGTACATGCGAAGCATGTATTCAAGCACATGATTAACTTTCTTTGTCTTTCCATCTGTTTGAGGATGGTATGTAGTGCTGAAGTTTAGCTTTGTACCCAAGTCTGCAAACAACCCCTCCCAAAAATTGGAAGTGAACTTGACATCTCGGTCTGAGACTATTGCTTTCGACAATCCATGCAATTTGAAAATATCCTTCATGAATATCTTTGCAATGTCATCAGTATTATGCGTAGACTTCACCAGTATAAAATGTGCTGCCTTAGTCAACTTGTCTACCACAACCATGATGGAATCATGTTGTCTCCATGTCATTGGCAATCCTGTAATAAAATCCATGGAAATAACTTCCCATTTCCATTCTGCAACTGGAAAAGGCTACAACAAGCCTGCTAGATGTTGATGCTCCACCTTTACCTGTTGAAATTTCATGCACCTCGAAATGTATTCAGCCATGTCCTTTTTCATTCCTGGCCAAAAGTACTGCTTTCTAGCGGTAGCAATTGTCTTCTGGTATACTGAGTGACCGGAATACAAAGTTTGATGGATTTCATCCATAACAACTCTCCTCAAGTCAGCTACATTTGGAATATAAATTATGCCTTTCTAAGTAAGAAGTCCATATTCTTCCAATTTATATCCCTCATACCTCTTCTCAAGACTTTGCTGCTGCAATTTGTCTTTTACTAGCTCATACAATTCATCTCTGGCAGTACAATTAACAATCTGCTGCCTCAAATATGATTGGCAAATACTAAGAGATGCCAAATTCATTTCCTACACCTTCCTGCTGAGTGCATCCGCTACCTTATTCTCTTTTCCCTTTATGTGCTTGATTTCAAAATCAAATTCACATAAAAACTCCAACCATCTTGCTTTCCTAGCATTCAGAATAGGCTGATCAAATAAATACTTCAGACCATAATGGTCTGTCCTGAACTCAAATCTCCTACCCATCAAGTACTGTCTCCACATCTTGAGAGAATGTACTATGGCTGCAAGCTCTAGATCATGAGTGGCATAGTTTTTCTCATGCTCCTTCAACTTTCTCGACTCATAACATATCACGTGGTTGTCCTGCATAAGGACTCCTCCAAGCCCTTGTCCACATGCATCGGTACACACCACAAAGTCTTTCTCTGGATCTGCAACTTTCAATACGAGTGCACTAATGAGAAGATTCTTCAACCGCTAGAAAATTTCTTCACACCTCGATGTCCATTCAAACTTTATCCCCTTCCTTTGCAAAGAAGTGATGGCATGTGCAACTTTGGAGAATCCTTCAATGAATCTCTTATAGTATCCTGCAAGTCCCATAAAATATCTTACATTGATCACATTTCTTGAAGTAGGCCAATTCATAATGGATTCAATCTTTTCAGGGTCCACAGATATACCCTCTTCTGAGATAACGTGGCCCAACTACTAAATTCTATCTCTATAGAAGTCACACTTGCTTAGTTTTGCATACAGCTGGTGTTCCCTGAGCAATTGCAATTTCAACCTCAATTGTTCTTCATGTTCTTCCTCAATCTTAATAAACAAGAATGTCATCAAGGAAAACAAGAAGAAACTTGTCCAAATATCTACTGAAGACACTATTTATAAGGCACATAAATGTAGCTAGTGCATTTGTGAGACCAAATGGTACCACTACAAACTCATAATGCCCATACCTTGTCCTGAAGGCTATCTTATGAATGTATTCATCCTTGATTCTCACCTGATGGTAACGAGACCTCAATTCAATCTTGGATAATACCTTTTCTCCTCTCATTTGATCAAAGAGGTCATCAATCCTAGGCAAAGGATATTTATTCTTCATAGTAACCTTGTTCAATTGTCTATAATCAATGCACAACCTGAGTGTACCATCTTTCTTCTTTACAAACAGAACTAGTGCTCCCCAAGGAGACACACTCAGTCAGATATACTTCTTTTCCAACAACTCTTGCAGTTGCATCTTCAAATCTAGCATCTCTGGTGTACTCATCCTATAGGGTGTCTTGGACACTGGTGCTGCTCCTGGAACAAGTTCAATTGTGAAATCAATGTCCCTTTTTGAAGGGATCTTTGGAATCTCATCAGGAAACACATCCTTGAATTCCTTTAACACCTGATAGTCCTCCAACTTAGGAGTTTAATCTCTTATTGCCTCCAAAATATGAGCTGCATACAACTGGAAACCCTTCCTACAGAACGTTTTCAACTACATTGTTGAAACCTGCCTTACTAAAATTTTGAGATAACAATAAATGCTAAAACTTGTGGTCTACTAACAGCTAATGGTTTTCAATAAAGGAAACAGTCAAGTAATCAGTTTCATTAAACCTTAATTATATTAACTCAACAGTTCATTTTTTTGTAACAAGAATAAAGTCTTCTTGCGTAATGTTTTACTTCAGTTTACTGATGAGTCTTTTCATGTCAAGTAGGTGGAATCTACTTTTGAATCTGGGGCTTACTTAGCAATCATGCTAACGCAGATGCTTATTGGTTCTTACAGATTTTTACAGGTATGATCGATTGAGTGCGTAATAAAAAATTCTTTAAAGTATCCAGCAGTATTTATTTGCAATTAAAAAGCTTAGTAATTAAGATGCTAAACTTTAAGCAGTTTCTGTGAGGTAAAAACATTTGGCTTCCTTCAGTTTTTCTTGTAATCATGTTCAGAAGTAAGTAATGACAGTAAAATATGTTTGCGACTCTAAGCATTAGAATCTCAGTTACAAAGTATTTCTACTTTAGTCTATGTAATTTGTAATATTATAATGATTGTTTTGTCAGTATTTATGCAATAGTACATTATCTTGTTTGTGTAACCATTGACCCACATTTCACTTCTGCAAGATAACTTACAGTCTGTTAAACTTTGGACAGTATAAGTTCCATTGTGCAATCTGCAACCATAATTCCATCCTACATGAGTTCATGGTTTGCCTATATTTTATTTTCAAGTCAAACTATGAGGTTCTAATAACTTTTGGACTCAATAGATTCATTCCTATTCAATTTCTTAATTTTCTATTATACTTCTCTTGAGTTACATTACTGTCTACAAACAGTTTATCTGAGATTAATGTTCTCAAAACCAGTCGACTTTCTAATTATCTTGTTTAGTTATATAACTACTTTACTATCCACTAGACATAGTGAATCGAAAATAAGAACCAAGTTGAGTCATAACCCAAAATCCATCAAAGTATTGTCGCTTTGAACTATGTAATAGAATTTCATAACAGTGTTCATACAAAAAGTTTTTGTCCACTTCAAAGTTTTGTTACCATTGAGTTATTAGTTCATATAAATCTTATAGACAGGCATAATCTATTTGTTTGTTAGATATTCAGTTTAAAATTCATTCATGACTCTAAACGTATTTAAATTAGAGTTTATAATCCTATCAACTATTACATTATGTCATTTATAAAACCTATAACTTGTGAAGTCCTTGTATATGAGATTTCCTTTGTATAAACTAAAACCTTTGTACAAAAGAAAACTATAGTTGATGGGTGATTAGTATGAGCTCTCCCATTAAAAAATTGATCTCTTATCTATAGTAATGACCTAAAATATTGATCTCTATCTATAAATAAGACATGAATTATTTGATTTCTATCTTATAATAAAAACAATGTTTAGAGGTGAGATATGCAACCATTCAAATCGCAAATGTGATATTGTAATATAATAAAATAAGGTTTAAAAGTGACACTCCTTGAAGGATCAACGTAACCATAACGTTGATATTCTTGTCACTATACTAACATATGGCAAATTATTGGGTTGATTAACATAGTTTAAAATCTTGCTCCAATGATTTAATAATTGGATTTTGTTTTTACGCAGGCACTATAGAACATGACCCACTTGCATGGTTTGATTTGTTGACCACATGGTCATCTCCTGACCAAGCGTGGGAGATATAAAACACTACCGTAACCTAACCCTTAACATTTCCATTCCGCAGTTTGCACTAGCCCTTGAGGCTGCTCTTCTTGGCTTCCATGGCAGTCGTCGGTCCTCCTTGCTCTGGTTGTCTTGAGTCTTAGTTCAATGCTGCATTTGTCACCAGTGTGTGGTTTTGAAAGCCATTCTCAATGGCTGGGTTCTTATTCTACAACTTGTGGGGATTATCATTGCTCTTGGCCTGTTGTCTGCGTAATATTTCTTTCGTTGTCTTCGTGGTTTATTGTATGCTTCAATTACCTTTTTCTTTTCTTCATGGCTCACCGTTGTGTGAGGGTTGCACTTGCAGACTGTTGAGTTTTTAAAAAAAATGCAAAACTTATAGGTAATAGTGCTTCCACCATACTATTCGTCAATTTCGTTAACATGTAAGAGTTTTTTGTTGCTTTTGTTTAAGTTTGCAGCCGGTATAATTCTGTTACAAAGGAACATTAATTCTTAGGTTTCATATGCGCTAACAGTAGTTTTTTTCACTACTTGCAGGGCTCTCCACCAAAATATTTTACAATGAGAAAAAAAATAGACAGTCAACCAAAGAATTTCGTGGCTTGTGGTTCGTTTTTGGGTAAGCCCTGTGGTCCATGTGCTGGGTTTTCACCCTACTTGCATCAGGGTGGTCAATGGAATCACCCAGGGTTTGGGGGAACCCTCCCTCGACTCGCCATGAGTTTTGTTGTTTGTTTTTAAAGGTTGTTGTTGTAATACTCAGTATCAAACCCTCGCTAGTCGATGGGTAGAATCGGGTTAACTGAGCAATGTATAGTTTGATGTTTGGCTTTACGTCCTGGTTAAATTAATGGTTTTTGTAATGATAGTGTTGTCTTTAAACTCATGTGGTTTAACAAATGTTTTATATTAAGCTCTGTGTAAAAATTTTGGGTTTTTACCCTTCTTTACTGTCAGTCGAACTTTTGTACTTTATTTAAATACTGTGTAAGGGTTTATAATTAAGGTTTTAAGACTGATACTTACGGTCATAACTTAATTCTTGCTTGTTTTTATTTGGAGTTATGAATTAGGGTTTAAACTGTAAAAACCCTCGTTTGATATAAATTATTCTAATTATAATAATTACACAGTCTTTTTATTTGTCCTTAAAGGACTGTGAGTAAATTATAATAGCCTAGTTATTAATGGTTACATAATTAAATGAATTTCATTTATTAGTTCAATGTTTTGCTATTCGTACTTGTAATAAATATAAGGGTTTTAACCTTGTCTTTCGATTTCACAGGTACACCCTGTTAGTAAAATAATAAGACACAGTTTCTTTTAGAAGTATACATTTTTTTTATAATATTCAGTATTGTATTTATTTCCTATGAAATGAATTTAGTTGGTTCTTTAATAGTTTTTCTAAAAGAACTAACTTATGGTTACTAATGTATATAAGTATACAAATAAATTATGCTCAGAAGTATGAGCTAGGGTTTTTACCCATTGCACTTTTTAAAGTAATAATTTATGTATTATTATTTTGTTAATTCGATTACTGTCACAAGATTTCTTCAATTTGTTTTTAAAAGAATTATCTGTGAATATTGTATTCTTTTAAGTTTTTGTTTGTATTTATATATATTATTAAATAAGACTGAGAATAGTCTATAATAGTTGAGTTTATTTAATAAGATTATTTGGTAACTTGGTGAAAGAAATGAGAACTTTCATCCTATCAATACTCCTTACATCTAATTTGTCTGTAAGTGTGTAAGGACAGTTCTTTACTAATAATACTTTATGCATAGGTTACTACTGTCTGTTCATTATTTTAATTCTAAGAGAAATAATACTATAAGGTTTATTAAGTTCTTAATTATGATATTCCTTATCTCAAATTATTTTATCTTCGGAATTTAATTAGGTTACCTATCCTTACTTAAAGTTTAGATAGTTGTAGGTAAAAATAGCTATCATTAGTAGGAAAAGAAATAAACTAACAGACCTATATTTGCATCTTTACTTAACATAAATATTAAGCATTCAACTGATATTTCTATTCTTTCTATTCTAGTGTAGAAGTATAGTTATAAAGAAGGTGTTGTGTAAAAGAATGAACTACATACTTGAATCTACTCCTATTAGTAAAATAATATGATTATGTTCTATTTCTAATATTCTAAATACATAGTCTAATTCTAACAACAACTCTACGAAACATATTAATATTCTTTCTGGAAAAAAAACTATCTACTGAAAGAAAACATTTCAATACTCTAAAAAACATCTATATTCATTTCATATTCCTATCATACTTCATTCATTTAAACACACTACCTATGCTAGAGTACGATCTGGATTACTCCAGATGGGGAAAAACATAGGTAGGATTATTTTTCATCAAAGAACAGATTCAGCATTAAAACAACTAAGAGATTTCAAACTTAACAGTTCACAACGTAGTATATAAATCATGTTCATACAGAAATATAAAATTTAACACAGAATTTAAAAGATAGTAGAACCTGTTTTTAAAGCTGGATGACAACAGCAATGGGAGGTCGTTCCTCCCTACCAACTCCTGGAGAGCGCTCAAACAGCGACTTCTCAGGACCCCCGAGCCTGTTCTGGTCTCCTTGGCTGGGACTAGGTGGGGCAAACAACAAAGTACTAGTCCAAAGACTCAATACCAACTCTGCACATTGCAGCTAGATCTTTCAACTGGAAAGCTCTACTAGATCACTTTCCTGCAATTTACCCCTCAAACACCTTCCTCAAAATTCCCTTCCCCAATGAATTCCTTGAAGTGCATTCACCTGAATGATTCTCCTTTTGGAATGAGCAGCCTCAACTTTCTTCAATGGGTACTTTTATTAAGATTGCCTAGGTCTTTTTGGATTAGTTGTCATTAATTGAGCCACCTGCTCTAATCCCAATTTCTTGGGGGATCATAACCGCAAATGTAGGGAGGTTGTCACCTACAACATAGGAAGTGTTTGAGGATGCTTCCACTTGTCTATTTTCTCTCCACCTAGTCCCCTCCACCAACTTGACCAGTAACACTCTTTTTAACATCTCTCCCAAGCTGTTGTCTCCACTTTTATTTATTTAAAATTTAAATATTCAGAATTACATTCCACATCCTTGACTCTACTAAGTCATCAGTTACAACTTAGCATTAAATTTAACATAATGTCTTGGAATAAAATCAAAATAAGATAAAAGTATTTTGCAAAATTGGGGCATGTGACAGTTTCCTTCTTCATCCATGCATTCAAAAGTCTTGTTATAATAGTCAAGCTTTACCCTGTGAGCTTCTAACCAATCCATTCCAATGAGAACATCATAGGAACCAAGTGGTAGAACATTCATATATACACAAGTGATCAATCCATTCATAACCAATGGAGATTTCTCTGCCACTTCACTGACCTTTCTCTTAGTCCCAGTGGCTAGCTGAACTAACCAAGATTTCCTATTCCTTACTTTCTCAAAAGCACAAATCTCCACTACTCTAGGAGTAATGTAATTTGTGAGTAGAACCAAGGTCAATCAAAATAGAAACAGATTGTTCAACAATCTTACCTACAAATTCAACCATAGTTGACTCGTGATCTACCTGGCGGTCCTCTAGTGCTGCATAAAATCTAGGGACTGCCCTTGCTACTTGACCCATCGTTTCTGCTTCTTGAATTTTGTAATCTGGTCTTGCATTCTCATTCTTGAGTGGACAATATCTACGTAATTGGGGTCCTTCACATTTCCAACATTTGAGTGGTCTTTTATTTTGTTGTGGATCTTTAGGATTTTCTCCTGTTACTCCAACTAGATTACTCACAGCTTGGGATGGCTACTTCTGCTGATTCTTGAATCTAGAAGTTTTGAAACCTTTCCTTCTTTGGTCAAACTTCTCATTCTTCTTGTCCTTCCATGCCTTATGGTAATCAGGTCTACCTCTGCTTTGCTCATAGAAATACGTAGCCTTCCTTATTGCTTCTTCAAGAGTTCTAGGTTCATAAAACTCAATTTTGTCTTTATAAGACTGAGGCAACCCACTCAGAAACTGTTGGACCTTCACTTTTTCATCCCTGATGTACTAGACATACCTCAACAACTCCAAAACATTATTTGCATACTCTTCCATGGTCTGTTGTCCCAATCTCAGCTCATGGAATTATTTGATCTTATCGTCATAATACCTGTCAAAGAGCTATTTCTGCTTGAAATACTTCTTGAATTGTTTCCACTTCAGTCTCCTTTCACTGATCCTGTTTACTTGCTTGAAGTGTTCCCACCAAATGGATGATCTTCCGTTCAGATTGAATATGGAAACTCTGGCCTTCATGTTTCTCGAATAATCCTGCACTTTAAATTACTTCTTTATCCCTAGAAGCCAAGCTTCAGCCTCTTGTCCAGTATTTATCTCACCATCAAATGTAAGAGGTTTAGCTTTCTTAAATTCATCCCGAGAGCGATCCCTATGGTGTCTCCTTATTTTTCTTTTACGAGAAGATGAACTCGTATCCCCATCGGATTCTTCAGAGTCAGATGATCCACTAGAATTCCTTCTCCTTCTCCTAGTACTACTCTTACTGCCTTCTGGTCGTGTTGTACCTCGTCCAGAGTCTATCTTTCTTTGCAAGTTTGTCAAAATATACAACATGGTAGCATTCAACTGATGCTACTCTTCTTAGGCTTTAATCAAGCTTCTCATGGTGGATGCAACCTCTAACGGTGTCTCTTGGAATATCCTTCCATTAGACTCTATGTCATCATTTCCATTACGGACATTTTCTCCCATGGCACCTCCCGCACACTCGTAATAATCTCTAGCATCATATCCATCAGGGGTTCTCATAACTGAATCACCACTTACCTACCAAATTCAATTTCTGAAATACTGCCCTTGAAGGTTACTATGATTCTACAAATGTGTTAGATAGAAAAACTGTTAGATGCATACCTTGATAATAATAAAAAGATAGAACTACTTACCTTCTCCTAGAAAAATCATAAAAAAACATTTTTCTTAAACATAAAATATTCTTCCTTTTTAGTCCTATAATCCACAAACAATCTGTTGAAATCCCACTGAAAGATAGTCAAAAAACTGTTTTGAAAATTGCTTAGAAATTCCCTTGAAAAACCCAAATTTTCGTTGGCCCAATTGGACCTCTTCCCAACTGAATTTCTGACACTTCGGCGGTCAAAACACCTAGTTTTCTCCGCTACTCATCGGCGGTCTATTCATCTATTTTTCTCCAACGTGTCGGATCCATAGTTGTCTAGGATTCCAAACTTTATCGACGATGCCAAGGACTATCCGTTGGCGATCAAACAACTAACATTTTCCGCTCTATCGGACTTTCAATCGTCTAAGCTTCTAAACTGTATCGACGATGCCAAGGACTATTCATCGGGTCTCTTCCCCACTAAAACTCTGACATTTCGATGATCCTAATAGCAAGTTTCCTCCAGTGCTCATCGACGTCCATAACAACTAACCCTTTCTGTTGTATCGGTGGTTTCAACAACTATAGTTTTCCGTAGTATCGGCAATCAGATGCATTATTATGGGCGCTCGGTCCCTTAAGCAGCCGCAATGGTAGATAGCGATCTCACTGCGGGTTTCACGGACATTTATTGGCTGTTATATCTACTAACCATCGGGTGGATAGTGTCTTAGACTACCGCAACAGGGGGCAGCAAACTGACTATGGGTTCTGCGGACCCTTCATTGACTTTCAAAAGTACTAATCACTGTGGCATCGATGGTTGAAGCCTCTATCTGTCAGAAGGATAGTCCACTAGGCAGCCATAACGACGGACACACGAACAAATAAATTTTTTCGATGTCGTTCATCGACGACCAAAACAACTAATACTTTTCGATGTTAGCCGCTGCATTGGCGGCTCCATCCTCTAAATTTCGCCGATGATTTCGACTAGGTGATCCGACGTTTCGGTTGTTCCGTCAACTAACTTCCACCGATTGGCACTCTAATCTTATAACTTTCGTGGATCACCAATGGGTTCCTCACTTAGATAAATTTTCAAAAATTTTCTTCTTTCCCATCCATGTCGATGCCTTCATCCTCTATCTTTCTTTGACAGTCGTGATGTTTCGACAAACCCATCATCTAAGTTTCATCGATCTGTTCCACTAAATTCTGTCGATGTTTTGGCAATCCTTAGCCATACAAATTTGTCCTTTCGGTGCTCCCCTCATCTAATCATCAGCGATCTCGTCAGCTAATCTCTATCGATCGCAGATGGTCTCAACCCTTAAGCAAAATTTTGGGAAAAATTGCTTCCTTTTTCTCTACGTCAGCGATCCCGTCCACTATTCCTCAATGACGTTTCGGCAGCCTTTAGGGGATCTCCGCCGACGTTTTGGCTGGTCAATCAACTAAATTCCGTCAATCCACTAGCTAATTTTTCATCTAAATTCTCTTATTCTCCACCGCTTCCGGGGCTTGCATCGGAGGTCTATCCATCTAATTTTTCTGATGGGTCGACGGCCTAACACTTAGAAAAAATTTTGAAATCCTTTCTGCCTGTCCCTCATCAGGTGGCCTTCATCCTATACTTTCTGATGTATCAGAGGATCTTCTCACTTAGTCCTCTGATGATCCGACGAGTTCGGCACTTGGAAAATTTTTGAAGTTTTTTTTATTTCTTATCTCTGCTAGGCAGAAGGCAACCTGCCTCTGCTAACTGGTTTCTCATGGCCTTCTAAGGCTCAATGATGCAACGAAGGCTTTGTCACTACATCTTCATGGCCCATTCAGGCCCATGCTGCAACCTATAGCTCTGATACTACACTGTAACGTCCTCATCCCTCCGATCAGCGAAGAGGACGCTACTATACACCAAACATTTGGGCAACTAGCCCCATGAACATGTACATACATATAAACTGAAGAAAAATGCTTAAAACATAAAACTTGCATACATGATTATCATTCAGCGAAAGCAAAACATACAATTCAGCATTCAACATGTCCATCATATTCATTTGACAGTAAGTATAAATGCAAGGATGAAATGGTCAAGAATACTTATCTTATAAGAACTGTCCTGCAACCAGCTAAGTCGCTACAACGTTCCACCCAACCATAGGCCAGTGTGCTCCTTAGTCTCTCGGCAACACTACCACCCACGAGCCAGGCATGATTTCCCCAAGGAATAAGGAACTAGCATGCTTACACATAGCCAAGGATAACAAATAGCCAAACCAACAAAGTTGGGTTTCTCAGGGAAACAACAGATCAGCCAAGCCAACAAAGTTGGGTTTATCAGGAAAACAACAGATCAGCCAAGCCAACACAATTGGGTTTATCAGGCCATCCAGGAGCTGGGAAAGGCTAAATGCTAAGCTATTGAGCTCATTGAAGAGCTAAGGACACCTACACCAGAACTAACCTAACTTCTAGGACACCCACACACACCCAACACAAGGAAATTAGTTGTTTCTCTGCTACACAGTCCCTCAGGCCATGACCTCCCTCCCAGTACTATTTAGGGGTTCTGGAGAAGAAAGCCAACCCTCTGGCTCTATCTGTGTGGTTCCCAAACCCACCAGGTATGTCAAGCAAATTAGTCCCTCATCACCACCCCAATATAGTCTGAAGACCAACTGCTGCTTTCATGCAGCCAAACAAGCACTTCACAACTTGGATAGGGGAAGACAATCCCTGAGTCATTCTTGGCCCTATCGTTGCCAAAACGACTCCACCACAACCTACAGTAGATACCACACTGTTAAGGGAAACACAGTCAACAAACTGTGAATGAGACCACAGCCAATGATCAGTGAAGAAACCACAACCAATGATGAAGAACGAAGTGTCTAGACAACTACACAGTCCAATCAGGAATGTAAAAAAAGGAGAACTGATTCTCTACATAGACAGGAGGAAGAACATGCATGGACCCCAATCGGTGCGTGAGGAAAAAAAATGGTTTCCCCACGTGAGATGGATAGTGAAGACAAAATTCCTATGTGTGAAGAAAATGAACATCCAAAACGATGAAGAGTCCCCCCAAATGGTGCATGAAGGTGAGCAAAACTAGAGAGAGTGGATAGAACGATCGGGCATCCCAAACGGCGCGTGAGGAAAACCACTCCCAGCCCGTGCGTGTGACTGAACCAGTTGGTGGAGAATGTGTGGGGGAAATCCTGCCACCCACCACTACCCAGAATTAACTACCCTCAACTAACATAGGAGCTTAAGTGGTTGATCGACACATGGCTTTTCCCCATGGGTTCCAGGTTTAACAATTGTTGGGGCTCAGAGCTTGAAGGTCCTTAATTTTGGCAACTCCGCGGTTTTGGTGAGAAGCTTGTAAGTGGATTTGCGGTCCAAAATAGTCTTAGGGGCTTCAAGGTTGGGTTGAAGCCCCTCCTTTTGTAAATGTCCCCTAGTTTTTGGGTACCAATGGTTTAAGCCCATGGTATTGTAATAGTGCACTTGTATAAATAGGCACTTATGTAAAGGAGTCAAGTAAGCTTTTGTGTTATGATGATGATGTGATGCCAAGAAGCTAAGGTCTATTTATGGGTTGAAGGTTAAGTCCCAGCTGCATGCATGGACGACCTCTGCAGCTGAGTGCGCAGAGGGTTTTGGAAGAAAGGTTCTACAGATGAGTGCGCAGATCGAAACTACATTGTTTTGTAAATTGTTGAATATAAACGCAGTTCTGTGGACGTAGCCCCTACACTAGGGGTGAACCACGTATATCTTGTGTTGTGGTGGTTCTTTTTATTTTGTTCCTGTTATGTTTTTATGCATTTGATAAGTGGATGAATGATAAAGTAAGATAAATTGCTAAGTATTAAATTCGCTGTGAATTCCCAGTTAAGGGTTAAGCAAGAAACTGTCTTTTTATCTAAACTACGAAGTTATTTAAGTGAATGTCAAAGCTATGTATTGCATAATTATTCTTTGTTAAGGCTAAAGGTACAGTAATATCCCTCTTTTGCCTGCAGAAACCTGATTCTGCGGCACCCCATAGCTGTTTCGGGTGAGACTGCAACCTGTTCGCAGGTTGTTGCCGAAAGAGCCAACACTGTGGGTCTGTTTGTTGGTGCGAAGACAAAAGCATAAGAACACGGGGTCTGCCCCATCTGCCCAACAACAATCCCCCCCTTATCCTTAGGAAATCATGCCCTTTTCAATATAGTTGCATCGACAAAGCTGGTTGGGGTTCTTTTAATTAAAATATATAGTTACATGATGCCACAACTTAATATGTGCCATATATCCCAATATACTATCGGCAACAATTCCAAAAGCCAAAACATAACACAACCAAATCCATGGTGGGGACTTTGCCTTTAGCTCTGCACCATGATTATTTACAATTTATATGTATCATGTATATTTAATGCATCGGGTTCAAAACCGGGGTGTTACAGACACCCTATGAATTGGTGGAGAGACCACTGCATTGTCTCATACACTGTATGATGTTGTGGGGATATCTCTCAGACACCCTGCGAAGGGGTGGAGAGGCCATTGCATTCTCCCAACACTCCGTGATGGAATGAGGATATCTCTAGAATACCCTTTGAAGGGGTGTATAGTCCACAAAATTCTCTCAGACACTCTATGATAGAGTGGGGATATGTCTTGGACACCTTGTGAAGCGGTGGAGAGGCCACTACATTCTCCCGAACACTCTGTGATGGAGTGGGAGATATCTCAGAAATCCTGTGAAGGGATGGAGAGACCCGACACATGCTCCTGGACACTCTATGACTGAGTGCGGAGATATCTTGGACATCATGTGATGTGATGGATAAATTTAGTCCATTATCCCAGACACTCTTAGACAGAGTGGGAACATCTCTAAGACACCCTGTGATGGGGTGGAGAGACTGGTACATACTAATGCACAATGGTGCATACTAACACATATTACATGTAGACTCTCCAATGGAATGGATTGAGTTGGTGTATGTGGACCCACCAATGTACTGGGTTGATTTATTGACTCCTTGATAGAATAAGTTGAGATTTTACATGTAGGTGCCCCAATGGATGGGGTTGAATTGGTGCACATTGACTCCTTGATGGACTGGGTCGAGTTGTTGACACTTCTCGATGGGATGATATTGTGTTGGAAGAAATTACTTATGATATAGAGATGTTAGAGATAGTTTTGATTTACAAATGATAGCCATATGTGTTCTAGTATGATGATTCTTCCCTGGCTAAGAAGGAGTGTTGATGAAGCAGTTGTGTGAGGAATCCTCACTAAGTCGGCCTTAGAAAATAAATAATAAACAATGATTATTATGCATAAAAGACAAGTCATACCAGATTAAGTGTACAAGTTGGCCCCGGTTAAAGTGAACAAGCAAACATAAAGTTAAGTATAAATAACAAGGTGCCTCACTCATTTTCACCCAACCAAGTTCACTCCACTCAAGGAAGAGTTCGCTATCAGCTAGAAGAAGTATTTTTCGAGGTTCCCTATCTTTGGAGGAGTTTCTCCTTTGTTCTTGGGGTTTATCTTCTGCTATATGTGATTACTATGCATTTGGATGTATGTTGTACTTTGAACTAATATCTCTATCATAAGGTTGTCATGTTTTATCCCTTGTGATTTCCCAGGTCAAAATATTGTGTCTATTATTTCTATGCTTGGTTGTTCTTTTAGTGATCATACTATATATTATATTACATATAATATTTGAATTATACTGCTACCTTCAAAAACTATTTGGTAAACCTTTATGGGGGTATTTCCAAAACCCCCTCAAAATTCCAACAAGAATTTTGTGGTAGGTCTTTCCAAACCCCACCCCCCCCCAAATTCCAATAGGAATTTTTTTTTGGGGGGGAGGAATCTTTCCAAACCCCCACATAAAATTCCAATAGGAATTTTGCGGGGGGATTTCCAACCCTCTCCCCCCCAAAACGTCCAAGTCATGTTGGACATTTGTGGGGGGTATTTCCCAACCCCCACAAAATTCCAACCTTTTGCAGGGGG
>LPNX010096265.1:454029-476523 GCA_001517045.1 Pseudotsuga menziesii
CTTTTGGGGAGGGGGTGTTACCACCTAATTTTTACTTAGTCGGTGTTATCAAGTGATCCTAGTGAACTGGGCAAATATGATTTGTTTGGACTTCAGAAGACCTTCAGACTTTCTTCTGGGAAATGTTTTTTTATCTACCACATGTTCATACCCCCTTGGGGGAGTTGTAATAAAATGTTCTAACATGGTAGTTTCTATAAAAGACTCGGTCTCTTGGACTATATTTTTCAATCCGATTAGCCCAGAGTGTTTTTTCCTTTGGTTATTATTGGTTGTTGAATAAATGACTAATAATTTATGAGTTTTTCACTCAATACCTCCAAAGTTGGGGTGCTCGGCTTAGCATTTATGCCTATTGAGGTTATTAGAGTTTATGTGTCAATGTATAAACATGCTAGGCATTATGGTCAAGTCATATGAACATGTGATAAGTCCCCCTAGGTTTTGTTTTTTTTAATTTTTAATTTTATTTCTTCCACAAAACTTAGGCTATTTTTTAATAGTCTAATTGGAAAAATTGGTCTTGTAATAAAAGTGGAGTTAAAAGTCAGTTTCAGTCATGGGGGTGCTCATTTTCTAACTCAAAGCACCTGGTAAACCCATAAACCCACTTTTTCCAAGTTTTGAGTGATTTTTCCATCACTCAGGTGAGAAAATCCAAAAAAATCAAATATTAATTAATTTAATTAAATAATGGAGCAAATCCAAATTCCTAAATCGGTGGATTTTGCTCCGATTTGACTAAAATCAGTCTCATCGGCTTTAGATTGACCAGGAGTTCCCATTCCTTTACTAAAGGCATGGATTAGGACTGAACTGGAGCTTAACAGGCTCATGCAGACCTAGGGCTAGTGCCCTCCTTTCTCTCTCCTCCACACGTGTGGATCGAACTGGGAGTTGTTTGATGGGTGGTTCAGTTCACTGAGTGAGGTGCCACTCCAATTTTCAGTTCCAATCCAGTTAGACTCAGTTCATCATCAGATCAGACTCAGTTCATCAGATCAAACTCAATTCATCATCATATTTTCCTTAGCTTGACTCTCCATTGGCTGCAGTCTCTCCTTCAGTCAGGCATGTGCCCCTCTTGGCCAGTCTGGCTATAAATAAAGAATATTTTTCCTCTTCCAAGCTAGTTATAGCTGTGATCATACTTTTTGTTGAAATAAAGAAAATCTTTGGAGGAAAGATGGTGTCATGTTAAGATGTGTGGATGAGCATTGCCATGTTTCACTGAGGTAACCTGTATCTGTGTTCATAACTTGATTATTTTGATATTGTGGATCCAGTGCTAAAAGATTGATAATAAGTTTATGATTATCTTGATAGGAAAGGAATTTGTTTATAAGTTTATTGGCTATCTCTTTTTCTTTTATGCAGGCCTAGAGATCTAGATTTAACATGATTTATAATATTATAGGCATGATATTCTAATATCTTTGTTTATGTATTAACCAGATCTCACAAGCATCTTGAAAAGCCTTTGGTTTAGTTGCAGGTTCCTAGATTGGAGAGGGTGCTGATCTAGTTTGCTTCCTCACTTTCTCCAAACTTTCTCAAAGGAATATTCCCTCGACATTCCACCGGAAAGCTCCACGGTTGATCATTCGGGCACCAAGCCACCTCTTCACTCTTTCTCCTTTTTATCAACACTTCCTTGGTTACTTGGATTTTATATTTTAGATATGCTGTTTCAAAGCTGATATATTTCTATATCTGAACATATAGGACCTGCATGCATATATTTAGTTTCATTTAAGAAAAAGATTCAAGTCCTTTCTCTTTAAAAACTAGATCTGGCAGTGAAAGTCTTTCATTCTTTATAAGCAGTTTTAAGCCAAATCAAAAGCTTGTTTAAAGTGAATAGTCTATCTTTATTAAAATCGAAATCCAGCATATAAATTGCACATTGCATTGGCTGCCCCAAATCTAGCCAAGATCCTCAAGAGGACTTGTCCTCTTGAGTTATTTTTGTCTATTCTTAAAAAGTACTTTAACTTAGCCTTTTTCGGTAGTTTTTTGGGGGTTGTCCAAAGATGATTTTAAAGTGTTTTTGGGAACTTCAAAATAATTAAATATTTTTGGTTTTTAGCAATTCCATCTTAAAACAGGAGTATCTTATGTTTGAAAAAGAAATTTTTGGGCCATTTGAAACCCCCCAAGGGTCTCCCCATCTTCCGTAATCATTATTGTTGTACTTTGTAAGCCTTTGGGTTCATTTGGTATAAGAAGAAAGCATAATTTTTTCAATTAATTTTATGATATTTGTAACCCTTAATAATAAAAATAATTACTTTGAGTAGGATCTTTCGAGCCTGCTCCCCATCCCCCCCGGGGGGATCCTGCGTTTTGTGTTTTTTGCACTTTTCCTAGTTTTGTCTTGTATTGCAGAATTGTATACTTTGAATTATAAGAATTTCAATATATTTAACTAATTCAAAGTCACATCACACTACTTTCCTCACGACTTCCCGATTGACCTGAAAGGGGAAAGAGATGCGTGGTAGTACTAATTAGATAACATGTGAGTTGTGTTTGATGTTTGTTTTATTTTTATTTGTTATCATCTAAAATTAACCCCTCCTCTCTTTAGCTATTGAGGTCCACTTGGACCGAAAGAGATTCTTGGAGGTTCTTTTTTTAACAAAGAACATAGCTTAAAATACTTAAAAAATTGACAAGACTTCGGTGTGTATGCTCTGCACTTGGATGCGGTTCGTCCGATCAGTAAAGTTGTATCAAAAGCAACATGAGTGACTAGAATAATTAGGATTCACTTTCCCCAATCAACCACCTCAGGATCAAATCCAACGCCTTGATTAAACCGTAAAAGGTGGCAAAATACCCAAAGGAAGTGGGAACTACTAGACAGTGACCTCGAGGCGCCGATCCCTGTTACACCCTAGCGGGTGTATTATGAACAAAGTCTCAAAGACTCCATTCAGCCCACACATTCCCTACGAGTAGCCGTAGCGGTTGTTATTTTGGGACATACTCCAAGTACCTCCTGGGTATATCTGGAGTCCCCTCGCCTAATTTAATCAACTCATCATACATTAACTTAAAATGTGACCAAGAGCACTTGCAACACCCATTTGTATTTCAACAACAATCTCATTTGTGAACTCCATTATTGGCACTAATCTATTTGATATTATCATATGTTTCTTCATTACTGCTTATCAAGTTTTGATTTCTATGTTGTTGTAGTATAACAAAGCTTGCAAATATCTTGTGTCAAATTCATTTGTCAAAACTACTAAAAAACTTACTCATTTAATACCATCATCATCTAAGTAACCAGCCTTAGTAACTCATAGGGTCTACTCCCCTTGGCTTCGTCAGGAGTTTGCCTAAACGGAGGATTCAAGAACAAGGGGACAGCCTTGACTCGAGACTTGCCCCCAAGGACACACCAAGTGGCTTCAATATTTCTGCCATGTTCCCCCCCAGGTGTGTGAAAGGCGGCAATAGGGGGTTTAAAAAACTACCCCCAAAAGTCCTGAGAATTGGAATTTGGGGTGACGGGTTTAAAAATGCCCCCAAAAGTCTAGTTTTCGAGACTTTTGAGGGGGATTTTTGAGGACCACCCCTAAAGACCTAAAAATAATTTGGGGGAGGGGGGGGGGGTTAACAAAACTGATACAAGCCAAAAATACCCCCAAAAGGGTATTTTTTTGTAGTGTCTATATAGGGTCACAATGNGAACTCCAACCATTTATTGAAAAAATAAAGTACCTAAAGAAGCTTGATGAAGCTTTTGGTTTTATGTGTATTCTTATCTCCAGAGAAGAGCTCTTCCATGTTGATGGATTGAAAACCCTAAGGGATTCCTTGTTGAATCTTGAATCTCTATTTGGAAATAAAGATGAGCTAATATGCCACATTTTGGAGAATGAGTTAATTTCTCTTCAACCCAAAAATTTCAAATTCATTCAGCAGTTCTTCATTAAATTCAATTCTTTGGTCATGTAGTGGAAACAATGTGGAACGGAAAAGAAGGATGAGAAGTTGGTGCTATCCATTTTGAGTATGCTTGAGCCTTAATTTTTCAGTTTTTATGTCCACCTGCCACTTTGGGAGACTGACAACCCAAATTAGAAAATGCCTTCACTTGATTCATTCAGTGAATCCCTAATCCAAGAACAAGATAAAATGATCCAAATGGGAGCCCTGAAAGCCTCTAAGAATCAAGCGCTTTTGGATGGGAAGACAAATAATGTGAATACTAAAGGGAAGCAAAAGGAAAAGGGACAAGAAAAATTATGAATTCAAACCAATGGAGAATCTTAATCCATCAGATGGAGCCTCGAGTTCCAAGAAGGATATGCAGAAGAGGTTTGAAAAGACCATGTAATATACCTATTACAAGAAAGGAAACCATCTAGAGAGTAGTTGTATGAAGAAAACTATAGATCAAATGGCGAGAATGTAAAATTCAATGAAGCATAGGATCATGATCCTGCAAGATTCAAATGGAGAATTGTATAAGAGAGAGAAGCAATTGATAAACTCAGATCAATAATTCATGGAAGATAAAAATACACTCATGATACCATTAATTGAAATAATTAATCATAATCCATTAATCAATATATAATTAAATAATACATATAGAAGAATTCGAATACCTGAGACAGGATTCGAATATACCAAGTTGGACTAAATCCAAAGCTAACTCGGTGTGGTAAAATCACCACTAGAGCTCACTAATGCAACTCTAGATCACTAAAATAGTTCATAACCAGTTAACTGATGAAGGTAAGTGAGAAAATGTGCCCTACTTTCCCTGAATCATGGAAACTAGTGTTAGGATGACTCAGAGTGCTCTAACTGATGGGAATCAGAGCATAACTAGACTCAACTAAAAACCTACTATATTCAACTGCTATACATTGTTGGTGGCTCTCAAAGTGTGTTCCTAAATTATAGGGATTGGTCCCTCGGGTACCTAAACTCATGCAAATAGGTGCAGTAAGAGGTAGATGTCCCCTAGGTGTGTCCCCAATGCACTAGTGGAGTGATGAAGACCTCATAATGTAGGAAAATGGAAAAATAGACTATGTGGAAAAAGGGAGGATTAATAATAATCCCAACACACCCATTAATCCTGAATCTGGACAAGCTAGGCCCTGGGAACTAAGACCAAAGGTCACCCACACAATCTAAATGCAAAAAATAATAATTGCTTTAAAAAAACCAAGGAAATTGTGGGAGAGATCTGATACCATGTAGAAATAGCAGCTCTGAAGCTAAGAAGAAATCACAGGAAGTAGATCTAGCTACATCGTAATTCTCACAAGCATGCACAAGGAAAACAGAGAGAAGAATAAAGATACTGAATACAAGAGAAGTGAATATTGATCCAATATCTTTCCATGTATTATTTATCAGAATAATCTACATTAAATAATACATCCTTCATAGGTAAAATCGATTTTGTTAGGATACAACTCATGGTAGCTCATAAATCTAACGTACCAAATATGATAAACCCCCATAGGTGGCTAAATAAGTTTCAAAATATGTCAAGGACCTCACAAATTGGCTGAACCATGAGTGAGTTGTCAGTAGTGATGGAAAAACATGCTAAACATGGAATATGGAGAGAAAATCATGGAGGATGGGTTGGAAACAAAAGATAACAATTTCCTAGTTGACTAGCTTTATCTTATCTAGAGAAAAGCATGATATAGAAATAATCTACAGGAAGGCAAAGTTACTAATTCTGGAAGTCAATAAATTTGGTAGAATCTAACCAGAATCGGGATAAAGGTGCTCATGGGGTATATATGGAAAGTGTTGACCAAGTGGTGCAAGTGGATGCCAACTATCTAGTCTAGTAGGTAGGAATTTAATCAAAATGATTAAATATTGTTATCCTAAGTATGAAGTGGGTTTATAATATACCAAAACCCCACTTTCAATATGAATTTATGATGATATGTATAAAATAATTAGATGCATATAGGAGTATATAAGGCCCATGAACAAGGCTATGGTCACCCTTTACAATTATTCATGTCCAGAAAAGATGAGAAAAGAGGGAAAACCACATGGGAAAAATCCTCCCTCAAGAAAGGACAAGGCACAAAATTTAAAACATGTATTCAATATTTCTTTATCTTCACTTTCATGACTTGAATAAACTACTTTTGGTGAAATACTTTGATGAAGAAATTGTAAACTCCATGATCATGCCCTATAGTGTAGAATCTGCAAGAAACAAGAGGAGAGACTCCTTGTATCTCATCATATGATAAAGTAGGAGAATTATCTGAATGCTTCTTGTTTCTATCAAAATCTTATCTACAAACAAAATCTAAAAAGGAAAAGATATTTGTGCATACTCCTTCCTAAAGAGTAGAAAAATCAACACAATCAGTTCCTTGTATAGCTGCAAAATTATGATGTGAATCGCATGTATTTCTTCCAACATGATGTATCACCTTCCAAGATCTGATATGAGGCTGAAATACTCTGATATATCATAAATATTATCATATGGAACTGCAAATACAAAATTTATAGTGTCTCCGTGAGGATATGGGGCTAGAGTAGAAAACGTATGAGCAACTAGGGAAAACTGATGAGTGTAAAAATATGAATGATGGATGGACTTGAGATCTGAACCATAAGTGTTTAGAACAGATCCAAACATGTGTAATATAATTCCAATGATGACTAAGTTCATGTATAGCTAACCAGTGAAAAATAGGCAATACTTGAAACCATTAATATAAGTAACACTGCGTAAGAAACCAATGAGGAATCAACTACTGAATTGGGGTTTGTATAGTCTTAGGAGTATTCATAGGTATGATATATGGTATGGATGATGTCATAACATGCATAGAATCCTGAAAACATTATTCTAAATCAGAATTATTATCACTTGAATGAAGTGAGGAAGAGCTGCTTGAAGACAAGTTATGATCTAATGAAAAATCACAATCATTGGGAGATGAATCTAAGAGACTGATAGGTGGATTATCAAAGAAATAAACTGATATTTATGATTCTGATATATATGGAAAATGAATCCATATCATATATATGAGGAAATTATTTAACTCTGGCACTCAAGGCATAGTTTATATTACCTTGCAACTGCACACTATGATAGTGTTATGAAGAATCAACAAGCTTCTCTAGCTCATCTGGTACTTCAATGTTGTGCTTCTCAAGAAGATGAGACATGATTTCCATAATCTTATTGAAACATTTATTCTCAATATGAAATCCCTTTATGAAATAATAACACTTGGATGCACTTCCTTTCTTCTTGAATTTCTTCATTGAACCTTCATCAATAGGTTTCGAACTTTCATCTTCATTATCTAAATTTGGATTCTTCTCTTTCACAATTTGCTTCTCTTTTTATTTATAATTATTGATTCCTTGAACTATAAGAGAATGATACTTGCTCTTGGAAGATCTAAGAGCACCCATATGGATCAATTTATCTTTCTCATTTGTTAATGAATCAAAGAATGTACTCAAATAAGGAATTTTCCAATTAGAAATAGCAAGCCTAGTAGCATGAAAAGTAGACACAAAAACTTAGTATTCAAGACTCGATTTTGATAGGATAGAAAGGATCATTTGATCTTCCTTTATTATCAATCCCACATTTCTTTAACAATATAAAAAGTGACTTGAATTTGGTAAATAAACCCTTAATAGAATTGAAACTGCTTGGACTCAATGAGAATAACTCATTCTCTAATTAATGCTCTTGTTAGGATTATAATCCTCCCTTGTCCAATTTGGTCAATTGTGTCTAAATCAGTGGTCCTTTCAATCTATTTTTAGTCACTAGCACCATTGGGTCCACTTGGCCTAATTGGGGCACATGTACCATGTACCAGTTACTGAATTGTAGGGAGCACTAATTGAGGCTAACTGCCACTGATTTCACTTGCATGCATCAGTTTAGGAGCCTCTTAGATCAATCCCTAAAAATTAGGAGCCACTGGGAGTGTTAATACCAACCTCAATTAGTTGAGTTCAGTTGGTGACTAGTCAAGCTCAGTTATGAGTCAGTTACATTCAGTTCTAGTCTTTTACATTCAGTTCTACTCAGTTATCATTAGGTTTGCATGGTTGCATGTAGGGGAGACACATTTAATCACCTATCTTAGTTAGTTAGACTAGTTAACACTTAATTAGACACTTGAGTTTGGATTTTGAACTCCGATGAACTATAATAATGATTTAGACAAGGTCATTTAACCATTCAGTCAAATAGACGAAAACCAATTCGAATTTCCTCACATGGTTTTGAATTTCATGAGGCTATTTAGCCATTGTACTTCATTGTAATTAATTATCTAATTAATTTCAATTAATGAACGCATTAACAGTTGCAATCCATTCTTGCATTGTTTCATTCTTCAATTTCTAAGTAAAATTGTGTGATCTATCTTGTGAGTTGTGTGTTGGTCCATATATCTATGTGCTCAATTTAATATGGTATAAGATCCTCGGTAGGACAAGGCACTTCTCCTACTACAAATTCATACTTGGATCAACAACAAAAAATTGAGCAACATTGCTCTGTCCAGTGCTACACCAGAAGTGAAGAATTTACCACTTAATATCCCAAGTAAAGGAATTGTTGATCAAGCTTCCTTGATCAACTATGCTATGTGTGAAGAAAATTCCAAAAGTACGGGCTGTTGACCTTACTTTGTCTGTTTGATTGTGTGATTTACAGGTTTATTAGTCTCCTTCACTGCATTCTCTACAACAACTCAGTCTCCTTCACTTCATTCTAAATGGCCCCTCCAATGGAGCTTCTCACTCCTTTTAGCTACCACCAGTGAAAGGAGGACATGGAGATGTAGCTATGCTCCAAAAGATTCTTCAGACTCACAATGGAGACAGAGGTAGAGCCATTTCATTATGTTGACAAAGAAAAGTACTAGAATAGGCTTGATGAAGCATATGGTGATTGTGCCTCTCAATATATTGATATATTCTCTTCCACATCAATGGATTGAAGACTCTGAAGGAGGTTTGGTATAATATTGCTTCCTTATTTGATAAGAAGGATGCCATGAGGATCTATCAGCTAGAGAATGAACTGATTTCTCTTCATCTAGCCAATTTTGAAACACTAAATGACTTCTTCACCAAATTCAAGCTTCTAGTGTTCCATTTGAAGCTGTGTAAGGTTGAGAAGGAGGATGATCAACTTATCCTTGTCATTCTCTCAAAAATTGGTGTAGACTACTCAGTATTTGTATGAACCTTTCATTATTGAAGCTCACTACTCCAAATTAGAGGATGCCTACTCTTAACTCCTTCATTGAATCTCTCACGCAGGAGTAAGACAAGTTGATCCAAATGGGGAACATTTGATCTTCCAAAGATCAAGCATTGGTTGTTGGAGGACATAAGCTAGCGAATGATAAAGGGAAGCAAAAGGATGAGTCTCCTATTGAGAAAGAGAATTCAAATGAGCCTTCAGGTTCAAAGAGAAGAAAGAAGAATGACAAAGGAAAGACCCTCTATTCTTACTGTGGAAGGGGATTTCATCCAGAAATATCCTGTATGAGAAGAACAATTGATGAGCTGGCTCTTCTTCTGAAGAAACATAACATTATTATACCTTATAGTGCAAGTAAGGCTGAACATAGATAAGAAACTGAAGAACATGAAGAGACGTGCCATGCACTGAAGGCTAGTTGTTCAATAGCACATGCCTTCCTCATCAATTATGGAGCTTCCAATCATATGGTTACATCCATAGAATCATTCTCATCGTTGTAGTATTTTGATGGTCCTAGTATTCATATGGGTAATAACAATCAAATTCAAGCCAAAGGGAAGGGTTCTATCAAGCTTGAACATGGAAAGTTCAAAGATGTGCTTTATGTGCCCTCCTTAGATGCAAATCTGTTATCTGTATACCAAATGACTCATACTAACTCTCCAAAGAGAGTGATATTTGGTCCTGACTCAGTGTAGATCACAGATATCTATACTGGAAACATCATAGAAAAGGGTGATACAAATCATTCCTCCAAGGCATATGAGTTCTCACACTTCATGCCATTTTTAGAACCAGTGCACTCTCAGCAGCCACTTGAAAGGGAAGGTAAAAACACTCCATCTACTTCTTTTGCAGTTTCCACTAGTATTGTAGAACCAGTTGTATTAGTTTGTGAGATTGAGATTCAAGGTGATTCAAATCCAGAACCAGTCCCTACTTTCAATAGGGAAGGAAGGAAGATGACTGGAAATCCATCTGACACTCAGAAGATAAAGAACCGTGCGTTATGTCATGCAATCTTACCTCCTTCATAGATTGTTTAATTTTTTATGGTTATATCATATCTTAAAACATTTAGCATTATAACAAGATAACCATAAGCCAAAAGATCACTGAAAGATAGACAAGCACAACCATACAAAAAGAACACAAAGATTTATCTTTGGAAAACCCTAAAGGGAAAAACCCAGCAAAATATTCCTCAATATAGATGCCCCAAAAAGATAAAAGGTAAAACCCAAAATATTGATCCTCCTTCTTATCTAGCCACAGTTCTTTCTCTCTCTCTCTCTCATGTGTTACACAAGTGAGTGTGTGTTGCAAATGAGGAGCACCACGCCTCTATTTATATTCGTTCGTTCACTTAATAATTAATTCAGTCATGTAGGCTCGAGTAATCCTAATTTAATCATGTAGGATTGAGTAACCACAACTGGGGTGCTAATGACCCAACTTACAATTTGAGGGGACTTCCTCATGGCTCTTATTAGTTCTCTCGATTAGAAAAATTGAGGTATAAAGAAATACAAGTGGTTCTCCCGGTAGCACTTTGACCTTTCAATCAGCAACAGCATCTTCAACACTTTGACCTTTCGATCAGAAACAACATCTTTAGCATTTTGACCTTTTGATCAGCAACAACATCTTCAGCACTTTGACCTTTCGATCAGCAACAACATCTTCAACACTTTGACCTTTCGATCAGCAACATCATCATCATCATACTCTGATATCTGGATCAGAAAAATCATCATCGTACTTGAACTTTCAAATAGCATCATCATCATCATCATACTCTGATCTTTCAATCAGTACGTCATCATCATCACACTCTGATCTTTTGATCAGTACGTCATCATCATCACACTCTAATCTTTTAATCAGTACGTCATCATCATCATGCTCTGATCTTTCGATCAGTAACATCATCATCAACAACAACCTATAATCCAAAACATGAAGACAACAGTCTTTGGATCACTTTTGGACTTAAATTCCAGGGATGCTATAGTCCCACCACATTCTCGACAGCCGAAGTCACCGAATTTATTATGGGATAATCAATCCCTATCACTTTAGGACTAGGTCCAAGGATGATGAAATCCTACCACATTCTCGACAACCAAAGTCACCGTATTTATTACCAAATAATCATTCCCTATCATTTGAGGACTAGATCCAAGGATGATGTAATCCTACCACACTCTTGGGGACCGAAGCCTATGGATACCATTCTGAACTGAAGTTCAAGGATGATGCAATCCTACCACATTCTCAGGGACCGAAGCCTCCGGATACCTTTCTGAACCGAAGTTCAAGGATAATACAATCCTGCCACATTCTCAGGGACCGAAGCCTCTGGATACCTTTCTGAACCAAAGTTCAAGGATTATGCAATCCTGCCACATTCTCTAGGACTGAAGCCTCCATATACCTTTCTGAACCGAAGTTCAAGGATGATGCAATCCCACTACATTCTCGAGGACCGAAGTCATCGAATCTATTCTGGACAAATGTCCCGAGATGATACAATCCCTCTTCATTCTCGAGGACCGAAGTCACTAGATCACTTCTTGAGAAATGTCCCAGGATGATACAATCCATATTCATTCTCGAGGACCGAGGTTACCAAATCACTTTAGGGCAAGTTCCCAGGGATGATACAATCCCAATGCAACATCACTACTCCCCCTTTCGAGGAAGGTCTTTCCGAACAACACCAAGCTTGTCTCAAAAGTGTTCTAAATTTACCCGAAACAGAGCTTTCGTCAACACATAATCATCTAAACCATCATCATCTACATATTCAGTATGTGAATACTTAACTATCACCATCTGTATCTCCAGTATGTGAATACTGAAAGCATCATCATCTATATCTTTAGTATAGAAATGTTGAAAGCATCATCATCTCTATATTCAGTATAGAAATACTAAATCACCATAATCTGCATCTACAGTATGTAAATACTAAAACATCATCTATATCTTTAGTATGGGAATACTGGAACATCATCATCTACATCTTATCTCATATGTAGAAGTACCGAATTTCTATGTGTTACAATGGAACACATGGTTCTATGTCATCACAACTCTTGTTATCACATAGAATCATTGTAGTATCCATCTTTAGGTCACAAAGACCTGATATCAGCTTCCAAAGCCATATGGATTCACAACTTAGCAGAGAATCTGCTATGTATTCTACTTCATCCATGATAAGAGAAACACTGGACTATTTCCTGTAAACCATGAACTCATAGAAGACCCCAAACAAAATCATCCACCTGATGTGCTATTCCTATCTGAGATACTGCCAGCCCAATCTGCATCTGTATAGCCATACAATCTGTAATCATGGTTTCCATCATAGTATAAATCAAATTCTATAGTCCCTTTCAGATATATCATCACATGCTTTGCATTTATCAGGTGAACACTAGGTTGAACTAGATATTGACACAAGGTGTTCACAGCAAAACAAATGTCTAGTCTGGTATTTGTTAGATACATCAATGACCCAATAATCTGTCTGTATTGAATCACATCCACTAATTCTGATGATTCATCAGCTAACAACTTTAGGTTGGAATCCATGGGTGTGGCCATGGCTTTTCATTCAAACATATCAAATCTTTTCAAAACTTGCACTGCATACTTTCCCTTATTGAGAAAGATTCCTTCATACTTCTAGACCTAGGAAATAAAGCATTAGACTAAGGTCTTTCATCTAAAATTCTTCAGCGAGCTTCTTCTTGCAATCTACAATCTGTTTCTCATTCCCTATCAAGAATATATCATCCACATGCAGTAATAGTATGACATGTTCATATTCTATAACCTTGAAGTAAAGGTTAGGATCATCCTTCATCAAGAAACTATCTATCCTTCCATACCAAGCTCTGGGAGCTTGCTTCAGGCCATAAAGGGCCTTCTTCAAATTTCATACGTGAGTCCATTTGTCTTCAACTTCAAATCATTGTGACTATTTGATGTAAACATATTCCTCAATCATACCATTAAGGAAGGATTTTCTTTACTTCATCATGGAAGAAACTACCATGATAGTTCTGAAGGAAGTGTACCTTGCTTCCTAGAGTAAGTGTCTCTTCGGAATTAATTCCCTCTCTCTAATAGAAACCTCTAGCCACAAGTGTTTCCTTACTTCTATCACCAACATATTTTATTTTGCAAATCCATTTGCAATATACCACATTCTTGCTTTCTTGTTTGAGTACTATATCCCAAACATAATTCTAGTATTCTTTCATCATAACATCTTTCATGAGTCCGTCTTGTCAGGTCATCAACATATCCTGGTCTTCTACATTCAACCTTGAAGGTTGTAACCCACTTTACTCTTGGTAAATTCTTGATCCATCAGGAAGCTGTCCATCATGTTGTACCATGTCGAACTCAGATATCTTCTATAGTCACTCCCCCTAAAGTGGAGTAGCATCTTCCCTCTTCATTCTATACAGGTGGTTCTATTCTTGATATATACTTCTAGTGGATCTGGTCAATAGAGTATGTCATGTCATAGTCTATTCTTTCTGAGGCAAACCATGAACCTTGCTTTGTACACTTGTTCTAGTAGATCCATATGGAAGATACTACAAACTTCCCTTTTAGACATCATTCCCCATGATCAATTGTTACTCTTTGATCATAACTTCTTTCATAGCCAGAAAGGTTATCATCAATGATGTCACCAAACTGTGTTACACAACTAGAGTGTGTCTGAGGCCTCTTACTTTGGTTTGGAAGTCTCGCCATTCTTTTCTTCATCTTGAGTTATCTCTTGTATCCATGGTGGTCTTCATCCTTCAAGGTGGATCTACCACTCTCTGAAGCTCTTTCTTCCGTCATGATGTCTCTGACCCTGGGAGCTTCAGATTCATGTTTATTGAAGTGAATCTTGAATTGTCATCATTTGTTCTTCGGAACAATTCTCATCCTTCTCTTCTTGTAGGAGGTTGTACATGACCTTTCCTACAGTTCAAATGCACCAGTAGCATGGTTAAAACCATTTCATAGAACATATACATAATGACAAATTCTTATGCATCATGCAACTATTTAGCCAATACAACATTCATCCATATCTCATGGAAATTTTCTATATGACATCATTGAGATTGTGTACTAATCCAATATGTTGGAAAGGAGGTTTAATTCTAGATAAGTAGCAATGGAGAGGTGGATACCACCATGAGCTACTTACTCATCACATGCATAATGTCATTAATGCAAACATTCTATCATGCATAACACATCAACTGAATACAAAAAAATATCATGAAATGACAATTGAATACATATCTTTTATTTGTTTTATGGGTAGACTCCTTCTTGATCATTCTACTTCATCATCTTCTTCATTCATGAAATCATCATTTCTTATCCAAATGATAAGATGGATAAGAGCTTCTTCAAGAATTGAGTTCTTCATATTCCTCATTGCTTGAGCGATCTTCTTTGAATTGTGAGTGCTTGATCTTTAGTTTCTCCCATCTTCTCTTCTCTTATTACGAGTCGATTTTCTTCATGTGTGAGGCTTTAGCCTCATTTCCCTTTGGAACTAGAACCTATCTACTTATGTAGGTGTCCAATTCATTTTCTTCAAGAGCGAGTGAGATCCAATACTTCCATGTTTGGAAGTTTTCAACTTCACCAAGCTTATCATCAAGCTGAGGTGATAGATCACTTTGAAATGAGAACCCCAAATGAAAATAGCGAAAGATTAGATCTTACCGATTTGAGGTGTCCATCCTGGTTCTAAAGCTGGTTGATCTAGGGTTTGTCAGAGAAACCCTAATTTTCAAAACTTGGAATATTTAAGATCTAGTTGGATAAAAATATAGACCTCTTCACGGTGAGCTGTCCAATGTACTCCTTTTTTGAAAACAGTGGAGGGAAGCTCCTAGAATAGGAAGCCCTAGTTTTCCAATTTCTTCTGCAGAACTTCCTGATACTATTTCTATGATATCTCCAAAATTAAAGCTCCTCTATGTATAAAACTTCATACTGAGGTAGCCTCTCCTATCCTTGTTCTAACACCACACGTTTCATCATAATTGGTTTCACCAATTGGGACTTATGATCATTTTCCCAAGGTGACCTGTTTCAAGACTGTTCAACATAGCGAAGTTGTACGGACTACCACGTGTCACTGTTTCATCTTAGGGATCTGCGACTTCTACCATAGAAATTAAAGTCCATTCCCTTTTTGGAACATCTTCAGAAGTTTAATTTGGACCTTTGTATCCTGAGACCTAGTAATTCTCCCCAGGTTTCCTGTTTAGGGATGAATCCTGGAAGAGGCTGGAACCCTAACTTCGAGGGATCATATCGCCTAGAATATGGTGAATCGGAGGCTGAAATTTGGACACATTGAAAATATGGATTTTATGTTCAGCATGGGAAAGTTTCAGCTCCTGATCCTTCTCTAATCCTAAGATATAGCAAATGTACCAAAACTTATCATTTTAAGTATTTAGGGTTTTTCCAGCCTGGGGTCAAACTAGGGTTTGATTTTCCCGTAGTTATACCCAACCAAAAAATCTAGACCCAGGTCTCTAAAATTTGATTTTGATGAGGAGAGAAATCCTATGCTGGGCTTACTCAAAAATTCCTCTTCTATAAAAAACCTTAATTTCTCGTAGAAAAAACTGAAAATGCCCAGAATCAAATTTTGCTTCGACAGAAAAATGTGCCCTTCAATGGAGAGTCAACCTAGCCTTCTTTTGCTGATCGATTGTGGAGACAGACCCAAAAATTAATCATCCCTAGCTTCTATAGCTGCACAATGTCTTCTTTTAGGGTGGCTCTGATACCATGTTTAATTTTTAATGGTTATATCAGAGCTTAAAACATTTAGCATCATGACAGGATAACCATAAGCCAAAAGATCACTGAAAGATAGACAAGCACAACCATACAAAAAGAACACAAATATTTATCCTGGGAAAACCAAGCAAAAACTTCCTCAATATAGATGCCTCGAAAAGATAAAAGGTAAAACCCAAAAGACTGATCCTCCCTCTTCTCCAACCACATTTCTTTCTCTCTCTCTCTCATGCGCTACACAAGTGAGTGTGTGTTGCAAATGAGGAGTGCCACACCTATATTTATATTCATTTGTTAACTTAATAATTAATTCAGTCATTTAGGCTCGAGTAATACTAATTTAATCATGTAGGCTCGAGTAATACTAATTTAATCATGTAGGCTCGAGTAACCACAACTGCGCTTCTAATGACCCAACTTACAATTTGAGGGGACTTCCTCATGACTATTATTAGTTCTCCCGATTAGAAACATAGCGGTATAAAGAAATACAAGTGGTTCTCCAGGTAGGACCATCGGGGACCACAAAAGATACATATAGAATATTCTTCGAAGTTACAATATTTCAACAGAGAGATGCAACAAACTCCCTATGAGATGCTACATGGAAAGGGCTGATCAGTTACACTACATTTAGAAGAATAGAGTGGATCATACACCTCTTCATCTAGAAAGAGGCAAAGTTTACACTCCTCCTTCCTTCCATCATCATTTTGGGAGAAGATGGAGAAGTCTACATTCCAGGCCCTGGGATACCTATGCACAGAACATCATGCATGCTGCTTTTCTACATCACAAAGATGAAGGTTGTAGCTACATATTTTCAAGTTTTTTTTACTTGAATCCTTATTCTATCTGCTTAGTTAGAAGGGGGTATTTTTTCCCATGTGGTTTTTTCCCCAGCTCCTTATGTTGAGCAGTTAATTTGCTTGCTATAATGGGTGACCTATGGTCTTAGTTACCAGGGCCCACAAATTTTCCAAGTTAGCATTCAAGGGGATGTTAGGATTATAATCCTCCCTTGTCCAATTTGGTCAATTATGTCTAAATCAGGAGTCCTTTCAGTCTATTTTTAGTCACTAGCTCCATTGGGTCCACTTGGCCTAATTGGGGCACATGTACCAGTTACTAAAGTGTGGGGAGCACTAATTGAGGCCAACGGCCACTTATTGCACTTGCATGCATCATTTTAGTATCCTCATAGATCAATCCCTACAAATTAGGAGCCATTGGGGTTGCGGATACCAACCTCCATTAGTTGAGTTCAGTTGGTGACTAGTCAAGCTCAGTTAGGAGTCAGTTACATTCAGTTCTAGTCTATTACATTCAGTTCTAATTAGTTAGCACTAGGTTTGCATGGTTGCATGCAGGTGAGGCACATGTATTCACCTACCTTAGTTAGTTAGACTAGTTTACACTGAACTAGACACTTGATTTTGGATTTTGAACTCCAATTAACTTCAATAATGATTTAGAAAAGGTCAGTTAACCATTCAGTCAAGTAGAGTTAAACCAATTCAAATTTCCTCACATGGATTCGAATTGCATGAGGCTATTTAGCCATTGTACTTCATTGTAATTAATTATCTAATTACTTTTGATTAATGAAACCATTCACAGTTGCAAGCCATTTTTGCACTGTTTCATTCTTCAATTTCTGAGCAAAATTGTGTGATCTATCTTGTGAGTTTTATGTTGTCCATAGATCTATGTGCTCAATTTAATAGTGCTCTTATCTCATCTTGAACTCCAAAGAGACACTAAATCTTGGTCCATACTTGGTTGGAGTGGTCAACCCATCTAGATGAAATAGTAGATTAGTAGAAATAGAAAGAGAAAGTAATCCATAGGCTTCATCCCACCTATTATGCCACTTACCTTACTCAACAACAAAAATTGGTTCATTTTCTAAATCCATATAAGCTTTATAGAGTCCCTTACTATGCAATAGAATGGCAATTTTGGATTTCCATTCATGATAGTTGAAGGGAGTCAGGACCATATCTGAAGAAGTATCCATACTGAGATGTTGATGCACTCAAGGAGATTTTCTCTGCAGCCTGCATAAATAAAACTAAGAGAAAATCCTGTAAGCTCACTTCAAGCTCTTCTTCAGAGAGGAATATGATACTGGATGCACTATGATAGAGAGAAAATATATCTCCTCAACTCTATAGAAATTAAGAAACCTTGCACTCAAATAAAATTGACAACCAGTGGCTCTGATACCATGTAGGAGAGCTTTGATACCATGTAGAAATAACAGCTCTTAAGCTAAGAAGAAATCGCAAGAAGCATATCTAGCTACAGGATAATTCTCAAAAGAATGCACAAGGAAACTAGAAAGAAGAATAAAGAGACTGAATACAAGATAAGTGAAGAGTGATCCAATATATTTCCATGTATTATTGATTAACATAGTGTACATTAAATAAAAAATTCTTCATAGGTACATTCGAGTTGCTTAGGAGAAAAATTATGCTAGCTCATAAATTTGACTTATCAAATATGATAAACCCCCATAGGTGTTAATTTTTATTAAAATTATTAGATGATATATTAAAAAAAATGTTACCAGTAGATCACTGAAAGAAAAACAAGAACATAAACATAAGAACCCAAGAAGACAAATATTTTCCTCGGGGATACCACAATGGAGAAAACCCCGCAAAACTTCCTCATTATAAAACTCAACCAGAGCAGTGTAAAACCTAGACAAATTATTCTCTCTTCTCTCTGGCACACTAATATTTCTCTCTCTTTCAAAACAGCTTGAGTGAGTGTTTACAAATGAAGGGGAGTCCCTCCCTATTTATATTCTTCGTTTGAATTGACCTTTAACCTAATAGGGTCGAATTGTCTAACAAGACAAAATAACATTTATTATATTGACACTTGGGTACTATTGACCTAACTTACATTTGTAGGTTTACATTGATTCTTTCAATGAATCTAACAAGACCAAACACATCTCTTGAAGGAGGAACACAATCAATACATCTAGAATATCTTCCAAAGTTACAATACTTTAACAGTACTCCCTCTTAACTAGGAAGGTATTCAACCGCTATAGCAACTGCTACTACATTTGTACATCTGACTGGTGAGTCTCTGTATGTCATAAGAATTTTTGGAACATCATCATTGATCTCAGTTGAATAATATTTTGCAATCTCAGTATGTGGATACTTAATCATCTATTGTACGTCCTCAATCATCTTCTATCATCTTCTAAATTATCTTCTGTAGTACCAGTATGTGAATCCAGAATCATCTGAATCATATTCCGGATCATCTTTTTTAGAATGAGTATGTGAATACTGAATCATCTTCTGGTTTGTCAGTATATGAGTGCTAAATCATCTTCTAGGGTATCAATATGTGAATACTGAATCATCTTTTGTAACATCAATATGTAAATACTGAAACATCATCATCTACATCATCAGTATGTAAATATTGAAACATCAACATCTGTATCATCCGTATGTAAATACTAAAACATATTCATCATAATTACTGAAACATCAACATCTACATCATCAGTATGTAAATATTGAAACATCAACAACAACCTCATTAGCATGTTAGTTCTAAAATCAAAACATTTATAATGCTAGATCATCATCTGCATTACCAGCATAGAGATGTTGGAACATCAAAATCACCATCAGTATAGAAATACTAAAGCAAACTAATCAACAATCATCAGTATAGAAACATTGAACTATTTCAACAACTATCAGTATAACAATACTGAAACTATCATATCAACAAGCATCAGTATAACAATACTGAAACTATCATCTCATCAATCATCAATATAAAAAAATTGAAGCAAAAATCTCAACAATCATTAGTATAACAATAATAAATCAATCATCTCAACAATCATCAGTAGCTACTGGTGCAAAGGTCTCCTTGGCATAGTCGATTCCCTCTTTCTGAGAGAATCCTCGAGCTACAAATAATGCCTTGTACTTTTCTACACTAGGATCTGTTGAGTGTTTAGTTTTGAAGATCCATTTCAAGGACACTACTTATCTGACTTTCATTATTGGTACTGCTTACCATACATCATTCTTTATAATGGATTGGTATTCCTCAACCATTGCATCATTCCACTCCTTCTATTGTATTTCTTCTTCAAAACATGTTGGTTCTTTATCAACTAGATCACACATCAAAGCCATATAACTAGGGTATGAATTTGGAGTCATTGTTTATTGGATAGTTCCTTCTAGGTAACCATGTCTTTTTGCTTCTTTGATTACTTCACGAGCCCATGCAGGGTTTCTCTTTTGAGAAATCATTTCACTCAGAAATTTTTCAAGTAACTGAGGTTCTGATATCATGATCCTTAGGAATCTGAACTTCCTCTTCATTCCTAACTGGTGTAGTACTTTCAACAGGTTATGGAGTTTCATGCTCCTCTTCATCTTCCTTATCTTTCTTTGAATTCCTGAAGGTTGTATCTTCATTAAATGTGACATCTTTGCTAAGTTCAATTTGATGGTATCATGCGATATATATTAGATAAGCTTCTAATTGCTCACTATATCTTATGAACAAACCCTTCTTTCCTGAAGGATCTAAATTTGTTCTTTTATCCTTGGGAATGTGTATGTATACAGGACAACCAAATATCTTTAGGTGACTTACTTCAGGATTTTCTCCAGAAAACATTTCTTCTAGAGTTTTGTTCCCAAGGGCACTGTGGGATATTTTATTATGTACATATACCGTTGTACTAGATATTTCTGCCCACGGTTGCATCAGTAGATATTGATCTTGTATCATATCTTTAACAGCTTCCATGATAGATATATTATTTCTTTCTGCCACCCCATTTTGTTGTGGATTATAGGGAATGGTGAGCTCCCTATTAATCACAGCTTCCTTGTTGTAATCATTGAATTAATTTGATGTGAACTTTTTTCCATTATTTGACCTCAAAATATTTATTTTCTTTTCAGAGAGGTTTTCTACTAGGGCCTTAAATTCCTTAATCCTTTCAAACACTTCATCCTTCTTTTTCAAGAAGTATATCCAAGTCTTGCGGGAGTAGTCATAAATAAAAGAAGCATAGTAGACATACCCACTTAATGAAGTGGTTTGCATTGGTCCACATATGTATGAGTGGATAATATATAAGATTCATTTTTCTTTACTGTCACTTTTTGGATAAGGATTATTAGTATTGTTTCCTTGTACACATCTTTTGCACACACCTTCATGTTCTATCTGAATTTCTGGTAGATGAGTCACAACCTTGCTTACAATTTGTAGAGATTTGTAGTGAATATGAGAAATCCTTCTGTGCCATAGCTCACATGGGTTTATGGAACTTGTTGCTAATGCTAAATCTGCATGTCCCTTCAGTTTGTAGATTCCTCCTTCTTGAACTCCAATTTATACTGCATCATCTATGGTTTTATGTTTTGTCCACATGGAACTTTTCCATCCACAAAAGAAACTCTGAAGCATTTCTTGTCTAAGGCTGAAATGGAAAGAACACTCTTCTTTCATCTTGGGACATACAAGACATATTTCACCTTCATAGGCTTTTGAGAATCCAACTTATAGGATTCTTATCTTATTCATTTAATGGGGTATTGGGAATCATCTCCAAGCATTACTTTGTGTGGATATTCCTTTTGTACAATCCATGAGAGAGATTCCTTGTAACCTGTCATGTTCTTGGAGGCACCACTATAAAATAGCCAGGTTTCATTTCCTAGTGAGAGTGATCTTGTTAGAGAAAAGATTAATACATATTCTTCACTGGATTCTTCATCCTTCTTTGATTCTTCTTCAACTTCTTGATCACTATATTCAGTAGCATGGGACGAAAATCTTCTCTTCTTTTTTATTATTTCTGCTTCCATGGGACAGTTGATGGAAATGTGTCCCAACTTGTGGAAAATGAAGCATTCAAAATTTGAGAAGTATCTCTTGAGCCTCTTAAACCCTTGAGTCTCATGAGGATGGCCATGACTCTTCCCTTTTCCTTTGGTATGAGCTATCAAGGCTTGATCTTTAATGTCATTTATCTTTTCTTCGCTAGATGCTATCCTTTATTCTTCTTGAACACATTATTCCCATAACTTCTGAAATTTGGTTAGTTTCCTTCTTGCACATATTTCTTGGATAAAAGATTCCCAATCTCTTGAAAGACCATTCAAGGTTGTGATCACAATCTCTTCTTCTTCAATCATATCATCAATGGATTCTAACTGATCCTTGATTTGAGCTACTCTTGTAAAGTAAGACTGTAGAAATTCAGGCCTGCAGTAGATTAATTTCACTCACAGCAATTAACAATTGATCATGCAAATTATCAACAATGGAGACTGAATATGGAG
>LPNX010096267.1:0-15940 GCA_001517045.1 Pseudotsuga menziesii
TACACAAATGAATTCAGTTATTTTCCAACCCCCTGGACCGAGACATCTTTCTGCATTTATACCTACAAGTAATAACGTCCCATCCTATTGCAAAGGGCATCCATGAATATCTCTGATCTTCAGGCGCCCTGAATAACATTGTCTGTTACAAGACGTGGCATAATACAATTATAGAAAATACAGGAAGATTGTTGACTGGCCCAGAAGTAGCGATCTTCTCATATCGCCATAATATTCGCACAACTATCCTGAAGACCCCTCGATCATAGCTAGTTCTGTTGCAGCTGCTCTGACCGGCCCTTGACTGGAATGTCACGTGTCTCCATAGATGAGGGACAGATGAAGGATCCTTTTTGTGTCACGACCACCCCTTGTCCCTAGACTTGTTTAGCTTCGTCCCCTGCGTTCTGCTCATCTCACATTGTCTTCATAGATCACACATATTAGCACAATTTCAAGAGATAAATAGCCTTAATTGTCACAAGAATAAGCATTAACTAAGGTAAAATAATAATCAGTCTTACCTTGACAAATTAAGGGATAAAGTGAAGAAAGTCAGTCTGATTGATATGCTAAGCAGTGTAAAGCAAGGGAAGAAAGGTGATTAAAGATGGTTAAAAAGGGACCAAATCTGGACTCAACAATTCCTTTCAAGGAGAGAGGTTGCTTCATCAAGATTTTTCTTCATGCAGGCATGTTCAGGGTGAAAACCCTTCCTACAGTAAGAACACTTGACTTTTTATTTACCATTGTGCTCTTTTCCTTTGTTCTTCCTTGAGCCAGAAGATTCATCATGCTGCTAGTTTTCAACTCTAGGCTTAGGAGCATCAAATTTAGTTTTATGATTTTTCTGCTGCTTTTCTTTACCCTTCAGATATTTGGGCCTTGAGACATGGAGGGCTTGATCACGGGAATATCGAATGATCCCCATATAGACAAGCTTGTCATGTTCATTTGTTAGGGACTCAATTAAGGCGTTGAGTGTAGGCATCTTCCATCCAGGGGTTGTGAGCTTCCCCGCACGGAATGTAGAAACAAAAACTAAATAATCAGTCCCAAGTTTAGAGAGTATGGAAAAGATGAGCTGATCATCCTCCTTCTCCACATTGCATTGCTTCAAGAGTAAAACAGTATGCTTGAACTTTGTAAAGAAATCATTCAGAGTCTTGAAATTGGAAGGTTGGAGAGACATGAGTTCATTTTCGAGTTGGTAAACCCTCAAGTCATCATTCTTTCTGTATAGAGATTCCAATTTGTCCCATATTTCTTTCGGTGTCTTCAAATCCGTAAGATGAAAGAGAAGGTCTCGGGAAATAAAGAGGCACAAGAAACCGAAGGCTTCATCCTTCTTGTTCAAGAATCTTGATTTTTCTATGGCAGATCCAGGCTCAACTTTAGTGTCCATGGTGACTCTAAAAAGTCCTTTGGAGCGTAGCTGGATCTCCATATCACTTTTCCATGAGTAGAAATTGTATGGAGTCAAGAGATCTGTTGAGGAGGCCATCTGGATGTGCTGGAGAGAATGCTTCACCTGTAGAAACCTGAAAATCAAAACAGAAAGGGAAAAACAAGGTCAGACAACCTGCACATTCTAGGCTTTCATCACACCCGACATAGTCAATCAAGCAAGCTTGATCAACAAGTTCTTTACTTGGGATATTGAGTGGTAATCCTTGGCTTCTAGTGCAGTGCTATATTTTTGAGCTATTGCTCACTTTTCATGGAGAAATTTGTCAAAAAGAATGTTTTTGAGAGATAGATCTTCGTCCTACCATATGCTCTGATACCATATTATTCTTGCACATTGATCTAGGAACAAATAATCAACAAATAACTCAGAAATGGTGTGAATCGGAACCAGAAATGGTTTCCTCTCTGTATATTCAATAAATAATGAATGGTTACAATAGCAATGTCAAGCAATAGCTTGAATCAATGGGGAATTTGAGTACCTTAGGAGGTCATTCAAATTCAATGAGTGAGTCTAGCTTAACTGGCTGTCAGCCATAGGTTCACACTCAATTAACCACTTGACCAAAACCCTAATTGACTCACCAAACCCTAACTGAAGTCAAAGTGCAATAAATGACTGAATCTCAACTGAAGGAGATCAAACACATGTCCGAGCAAGCCAACCATCAAGTGCTAGTGCTCAATGACTTCAATGAATCCCGATGAGGTTAACTGAAGCTGAACTGATCATCAGAAGTTGGTGGAGGCGCCCCTGTTGACTCCAGATCATTAAATAATAATAAATAATCATTAAATAATATATTTAGTGAGAGGAGGTTCCTTAACTAACTGGTTGAACTAATTGTAACCACCAGTTAGCAATTAGGTGCATTAATATCACTTAGATCACCCTCGGAGTGCTCCAGTTAGCCTCCTTGACTATAGGTATGCGTGGGTGTGACTGGATGATGTCAATTAATGCTCCACTGATGTCAATTAATGTCAATTATACTTAGGATAGTAGTTTAACTAGGCCAACTTGACCAAAAAGAGTGTGTATGGTGGTAAATGTCTCCAACACCGATGTACGTAGTTTTAGGGGTCAAACCCGCATATATACGTGAGAAAGGGTTTAAAAGTCATGTATAGCAATTTAAGCATGTTTTTAGGGATGATCTTGGAAACATCAAAGGTATAAAAAAGGTCCATGGGGTCCAAAGAGTCTGCAGAGGGACAGGGGAAGGCCATACAAGTGTGATTCACCAGGTGTGGTAAAATCAGTTATAACAGGTGTTGCCGAAACTTTGAAAGGGTTTCTGGTTCTAGAGTTTTTGTGCATTTATGGGATGTGGGAGTTGTTCCATTGAGTTTGGAGTATTGTTTCCATTGGGAAGTATTTTTCTTTTCATCAAAAACCATTTTCATTTGATCCAGAAACACCCATTTCGACAAATCTGAAGGTATAATGTTACAGTGACGGTTTTGTTTATTTATTTTTTAAATCTCTCATATTTTATTAGTTTTATTATTAGATCTTTATTTTTTTAATCTCAAACCGTTTCCTTCGCTAGCTGCGTATGCTCTTTTCCGTGCACCTTGCATGATCGCGGTGAATCAGAAACAGAAAGGGGAAGTTTTTTTTCTTATCTTCTCGGCTACATATGCTCTTTGCCATGCACCTTGTGCGATCACAGCAAATCAGAAACAATGAGAAAACTTGAAAATGTAGACTTTCCAGGTAATTTAACCAAGATCTAACCCCATTGTGTGGAAAAAAAAAATTTGTTTTTTGTTTTTTGTTTTTCTTTGTGATTTGTTTTTCATATTTTCGTATTGATCTTTTTGGGATGATTGTTGAGATAGTTTCAGTATTCCCTTATTGATATAATAGTTTCAGTATTTTCATACTGACATTGATGTGGTAAAGTCAGTATTTTTCATATTGATATTGATGTTGCAAGATCAATATTTTCATACTGATGTTGATATGGCAGGTTCATTATTTCTATACTGATGTTGATAAGACAATTTCAATATTTCTATACTGATGATGATGAGGTAGTTTATGTATTTCTATACTGACGATGGTGAGGTAATATTAGTATTTCTATACTGATGCTGATAATAATGTTGCTTCAACATTTGTATGTTGACGATATGGTTATGGTCCCAACACCTTGTGTTGATGATACTGATATGGTTATGATCCCAGCACCCTGTGCTGATAATGTCAATGTGGTGGAAGTCACAACACTTTGTGTTGATGATGGTGATGGTGTCTCAACATTTTTATGTTGATGATTATGATGATGTTCCATCATATCTATGCTAATAATGCAGATGATGATATATCATTTATTGATGATGTTTCTTTAGCACTAACATGCTAATGATGTTGTTGTTGTTTCAGTATTTACATACTAATGATGGAGATGTTGATGTTTCAGTATTTACATACTAATGAAATAGATTTTGATGTTTCAGTATTTACATATTGATGAGGCAGATGATGATGTTTCAGTATTTACATACTGATGATGTAGATAATGATGTTTCAGTATTTACATACCAATGATGCATATGATGATGTTTCAGTATTTACATACTGATGTTGCAGATGATGCTTCAGTATTTGAATACTTATGTTGAAGAAGACGATTCGGTATTCATATACTGATGTGGCAGAAGATGATTCAATATACACATACTGATGTTACAAAAGAAGGTTCAGCATTCAGAAGATGATTCAGTCTCCACATACTGATGTTGTATAAAATGATACAATATCTAGATTACTCATATAAGATGATTTAGTATCCACGTACTAATGTTGTAGAAGATGATCTAGTACTCATAAATGATTCAATACTTACATACTGAGGTTGCAGAAGATGATCCAACACTCATAGAATATGATTCAGTATTTACATAATGAGGTTGCACAAGAAGATCCAGTATTCTCATATCGAGTTTGATGATGAAGATGCATGATGTTGTTCCAAAACTTCTTATGACATATAGAGATTCACCAGTCAGTTGTACAATTGTGATGATGGTTATTGTTGATGTATAGTACCTTCCTAGTTAAGAGGGAGTGTTAAAGTATTGTAACTTTAGAAGATATTCTATTGTACTTTTGTTGTATTCTCCTTCGGATATGTTATTCCTCCATTCGAAGATGTCCTTCATGTAATTGGTCATGTGAAAGTCATGAGGTAAACCCTCTTTTGTAAGTCGAGGCAATAGTACCCTCAAAAGTAATATATAAAATGTATTTTGAGTCTCCCAAGGTAGGTCGTCCCTAATTAGGGAACCTGGATGACTTAGTTAGTTAGTTAAGGAACTCACCTAATGAATATAAATAGCTGAGGTACCTCTCTCACTATCACACATCTTAACTCAAGTATTGCACTGGAAAGAGAGAGAGAGAGAGTCTACCATGGAAGATGAGCAACTATTCTTGTTGCTAGGGTTTTACACTGTACTTGGTCGAATTCTATAGTGAGGAAGTTTTGCGGGGTTTTCTCCCTTGTGGTTTCCCTGAAGAAAATATTTGTGTTCTCTTGTGTTGAGGCACTTGTATTTATTTCAGTGATCATTTTCTTATGGTTATAATGTTATGATGCTAAATGTTTTGAAATCTTATATAACCATTAAAACTCTAATAGTGCAGTCGACTAAAAAATGACTAGAGTAGTTGGGAACCCTCTGGTGTAACAAGAATTTCCAATGACTTTCCAATTGAATTATCGTTGGCTGATCAAACCCATGTGATGTAAGTGTTTTGATTGAAGCATCATATGGATCATGGAATAATACAACTGTGACTATTGACTGAAACTAGTCATGGAGAGAACCGTTGAAATATTGCTCACTTTAGGCTATGGCTATGAAGTTGTTTACCACTAAATATATTATCCATAGGCTAGTGACTTCAATCCACATGTCTTATGAATTGTACCGGCCAGATAATACTATTATAGTCACTTTCCTCGAAAGATCAGCTTACGAGATTACATAAAATCGTAATATCAATCAATCGTGATTATGTAATAGGACCAATTTGTGTTTAAAGAAGTACCATTCAACCTATGTTTGTGAGTGATGTGATGTCAACCATCTCTTGGGAAATTTCATTCAACCACATCAGCACACAGTCGACGAAACGATGTGCATTGATCCTGTTGACCAAATCATTCATCCCATTGGCCAAATCATCCATCAACCAAACTGCATTCTGGTCTATTTATTTTAAACTACTCTCTTATTATTGCATCTTATAATGTATGAGTTTGATGAATGTGCTTGATATTCCACTTGGTTTGATTCATGTTGAAACTTTGTTAAGAAGATCATATTTATGATCAATGTTTTAAATGGTCGATACTGCTTTTGTATTATGGTCAGTTGATGAGCATGGTCACCTCCCTCTTGTCGATGTGGTCTATAGTATTTACAATAGTATTTGGTTGAACATTGATCAACTCTTATTCCAATCAATGTCAAATTGATTAACTCTTTACATGAAAACAAGTCGTGGTTGCTATAGATGGTATGCTTCTTGGTCAAATCTACCATACGGTTGGCGTAGACAACAATGGTCGACCCCTTAATATGGTCGAATCTTATGTTGTTTGATACTTTATGTCAATGAGGTTGACTTAGTCAAATCTTATTTTTGGATGGATCTCTAAAAATGTAAAATTTGGGTCACTTTTGATTCAATTGGAAATAATGTAATTTGATTCATGCTTTTGAGTCAATTAAGTCACTATGACAATGTGAATTTGCTTTAAAATTCTGAGTTGATGGGTGAAATGTGTGTATTTTAAATGTAGGTGATCCCCTCCATCTATGTAATAAATTTAGTCTCATTTTGACTATGTAAGCAAGTGTCAAGTTGAATCATTTGAGTTCAAATCAGTCGTCCTTGACCATGATCAACAAAACATGTATCGAGCGTGTATCGAGCATACACAATTTAAACTTGCAGGCATCTTCATGACATAAGAAGATGAAAAAGAAGGCATTAAAGAAGCATATATTGTACACCACATAGAAGAAGAACTTAAAAACCAAATGATGACAAAAATAACAATTGAATATCTCATTCCCCCCTATGCATAAATACATAATCACTTTCTTAATGGTGATTGTGAAAGTTGAAGGTAGAGAAATGGTGCAGAGAAACGAGACAAAATACCTTCATTCTGAGCCATTGAAGATGAGTTTGGCTAGTTGAGTAAAGGGTGAGGCTTCACCAACTGCTACCTAATTAACTGCTACCTAATTAAAGGTAGATACTTAAGAATCATACATCTTGGTTTTTTGCTTCATACTTGTTTGCTTTGGGGACAAATCAGAGTTTATGGGTGGGGGAGATGGTGAAGGGACCCTTCAAATCCCTAATAGTCATAAATATTGTAATTGACTAACAACAGTTGGAACATGTACATAACCACTCTAACCTGGTCCCTAATGAATAAATATACCAATGTAGTATAAATCTAATCAATTGAATGTTGGATCCATTTTGTCTTGATGGTGTCTCTACATATGCTTATTCTCTACTTGAATGAGTGTGTAATCTGTTAGATTACAACACACACCTAGATCATCCTAATCTAGGAGAAAAGTAGAATAAAGATTCTTTAACTCATAAAAGGAAGGATAAAAGTAGGATGGGCGCTTCAGCTCAGAAAAATTAGAGTAAAAGAAAAATGAGGACATTATCGTGGATAAACTATCACAAGTGAAAAAGTTATCACTACTACATTTGGGGGTCAAATTGGACGTTTCTACTGATGTCAAAAGTTAAAAACCATTTTTTAACATCAACTAGACGTCATTTTCATGGAGTTTTGAGGGAGAAAAACAAGTATTCCTTAGCAACATATAGTATTTAACATCTCTTAATTGATGTCTCTGGGTGTCCCTTAAACAATCTTCAGTGGTGTCTTTTTAGCGACAGTTGGAGACATCTCTTAAGATATGTTTAATCTTAAACATCACTTTTTTCCTTTGTTGTCAATTAAACGATATGAGGTTGAAAGTATTTTTTCTTTGTTCAATATAAATTGGGAAAAATTGTAAACATATTTGGATAGAACATGTATTTAGGTTTTCTGGTTAAATTCAGCAAGAATAATTCATTCAAGAACTTTGGAGAGAGCTAGAGAACTTTGATTATAGGTATATTTTTTTGTTGATCAACGATACCCATACGTACCCACTTTTGAATTAATTTTTTTTTTTTAATGATTTAATCTCTATCTTTTTTTTATTAGTGGCTTGATAATGTATTTTATTGAAACAGGTCACAATGTCAGACAATATTGTTCCCTGGTCTGCTATCATATATGAACAACTCATTTCTATGCAGGCAACTATTGATTATGTATACGGTGATAGAAGAAACAATGTTCTGGTAAATGATTAGGATCAAACCTTCAGTGTTGAATATATAATTGATGATGGAAAATTTTACTACCAGTTGGAATATTCAACCCATATAGACATTAGGATTATTCATTATTTGTTATTCTTACATTCCTATACCTAGTTGTTGAGCCCATAGTTAGTTTCCTAGTGTTGGTCCTCATTGTTTTTATCATCTAGAATATCTAGTTATCATATTATCCTTATTTATCCATCCATGCGTGACCATTTGGACCTAATGGGCCCATTCTCCTTGACTTTAGGGATCAATGGTACCTAGTCTGCTACCATAATGTCAGACAATCTTGCTCCCTAGTCTGCTACCAGATCTTAACAACTCATTGCTATGCAAGTAGCTATTGATTATGTATACGGTGATATAAGAAATGAAGTTCTGGTAAATGATTAGAATCAACCCTTCAGTTTTGAATCTATAATTGGTGATGGAAAATTTTACTACCTGTTGGAATATTCAACCCATATAGACATTAGGATTATTCATGATTTGATCATCCTACATTCCTATACCTATTTGTTGACCCCATAGTTAGTTTCCTAGTGTTAGTCCTCATTGTTTTTATCATCTAGACTATCTAATTATCATCTTATCCTTCATTATCCATCCATGCATACCCATTTGGACCTAATGTTCCCATTCTCCTTAACTTTCGGTATCAATGGCGCCTTTCTCAATTCCATGCAAATATGGAGTGCTTCTAGAATTTATAACATCTGTTAGACACTAGTTGACTGAATTTTGTGCCCTCCTTAATTGTCTCTACTAATTTTAGAACTGAAACCCTCTAATGTGCCCTACATTCCTACGTACAATCAATTAACTACCACTCACACACACAAATGATCTCATCAGGTGTTAAATCCAGTTCTATGACTAGTGGGTAGTTTAAGTCTATCTAACCCTTCCACGTGTGTGGAGTTAAACTACCTCTTGAGGATAACAAATTTTTCCTTTGATGTTGTATTATATATTTACACATAATACTGAATAATAATGCATGGAATATTTTTCCAATTGTTCTTCAATTCTTTGTGTCATAGCACATTCTTCTTCTTCTTTATTTTTCATATACAATCTGTGTACTGAAGATTGATTTTGCCACAAGATATTCCTATCAAAATCTTATATTTCCATTGTACAAAATCCAAAGGTATGAAAAGAGGAAGAGTTTTCAAGGAAACAGGGAGGAAACATTACTTAGAGCATGGGTACTTGGAAGGGGGAAACCAATATTGTCCCCTGGTAAGTTATCAAAAAAAAATTGTCTTTTTCTCATTTTGCAATACTCATATTATTGATCGATGTTTCAATACTATTTGGTTATATTTTTTGGCAACTACCGCATAGAAAAGACCACCAAATATTGCAAACTACCAACTTGGTGCTACAATTCAGAATACTGGAGATGCTGAGGGCGGTGACATTGAGGTTGATACAATTATGGAAGAAAATGACAACAATATTATTGATAATGAAGGGATAAATAGGTTGATCCATGACACATTTGTTGTCACGAATGAGAATGTAGTTGAAGAAAATAAATACGAAAACATTCAGGATGTGCCTCTTATTGACAAGGTAAAAAAATCTTGATACAAAGACTCAAAGATAAGTCTTCTCTCAGCTCTTTTGTTTCCAGTCAACTTGAAGGTCATGAATGGTATTTATGTTAGGATATTTAGACACTTAGGAGTTAGTTAAGATTGACTTGTGTAATATATCCATTAGGTAATGTGTGTTTCTTTAGTATGCATTAGTATGCATTTGTAAATATTCTAATCTGGCGGTCACGATATGTTATAGACATAAAGTGATCCAACGGTTCAACTTCTCTTAGATCATACATACCATTGATCCGTGGCTTAACACCCGATTGGTCCATGATCTCTATTTAAAGATCATGGAGGGTCCTTGGATAGTTGATCGATTATGAGAAGCTCATGTAACTTTCTTTATTTTGCATAATAAATTGCTCCAAGTAGCTATTTGGCTGAGGCCGTGGACTGTTTCCCTCTCGAGGGTTTTAACCACGTGACAAACATCAATGTGTTGAGTTGTGATCTATTTGTTTGAATTGGTTTCTATAGGTGTTTTTTCTTTTGGGAGTACCCTGTGTACCTGAATATGGTATCAGATCGTTTATGAAGAGTTGCTTTCGGTTTTGATCAAGATCTAGAACCAGTGTTGCCGAAACTTTGAAAGGTTTTCTGGTTCTAGAGTTTCTATGCATTTGTGAGTTGTGGGAGTTGTTCCATTGGGTTTGGAGCATTGTTTCCATTGGGAAATAGTTTTTGTTTCATCAAAAACCATTTTCGTTTGATACAAAAACACCCATTTCGACAAATCTGAAGGTATAATGTTACAGTGACGGATTTTTTATTTTATTTTTTAAATCTCTCATATTTTATCAGTTTTATTATTAGATATTTATTTTTTTAATCTCGAACTGTTGCCTTCCCTGGATGCATATTCTCTTTTTCGTGCACCTTGCACGATCGTGGTGAATCAGAAACAGAAAGGGAAAGTTTTTTTTTCTTGTCTTCTCGGCTACATATGCTCTTTGCCATGCACCTTGTGCGATCACGGCAAATCAAAAACAATGATAAAACTTGAAAATGTAGACTTTCTGGGTAAGTTAACCAAGATCTAACCCCATTGTGTGGAAAAAAAAAATTTGTTTTTTGTTTTTCATTTTTTTTTGTGATTTGCAGGAAAAAAAAAGGCAAGCACGGAGAACGAGAAAGAAGAGTAAAAAAAAAAGGCCTCCTTCCTCTTTCCATTCTTTTATGTACCTTTTAAACTTATATCACTTGGTCCAAAGTTGATTTATTCATTAATAGGTATTGAGTTCAAGTCTTATTAAGCTACTTTTTAGTGCAGGCAATTTCTATTTTCAAGTTACTTTATTGTAAAAGTGCATCTCACTTAAATAAAATAAAATAAAAAGTGAGTCACTTAAGTCTTTTAATTTATTGTCGCACTATTTAAAGTAACATTATTATAAAAGTGAACATCACTTATTTCACAAAAGTGATTCACTTAAAAGCAACTTTATTGTAAAGTGATTGTCAAAGGTCGATCTTGGGAAGAAGGGGGTTCGTTTTTTTTGTCAAGTTAATATTTGCCACGTCACTATTGGGGACACCTTCAACATTTTATTTGATCAAGCATAACTTCATCGTTTGTAATTAGTTTTTAGTGCCATTTTTTAAAACAACCTAATTTTTTGAGCTCTTTGCATCCAAGCAGTTAGTTTGTGTTCTTTCAGTCATTATTTTCAAGTATGGCCGCCCCTTGTGATATTATACTTACCAGTTCTAACTATTTCTCATGGAAATCTCGTATGGAGGATGTTCTACGAAGTAGGGGACTTTTTAGAATTACCTTAGAGAAAGAAACAGAACCCACTGATGATGATAAGAAAATAAAATGGGAAAATAGATGTGATGAAGCTTGAGGATTGATTGGGAAGTCAATCTCTACTGATTTGTGATTCCACATATCTCAAATTGATGAACCTGATAAATCTTGGGAAAAGTTGGAATCTATGTTTAGTAAACACAATGAAATTCGAGGTTATCAACTTGAGAATGAGTTGATTTCTTTGAATCCAAGTGATTTTTCATGCATTCAAGACTATTTATCTAAGTATAAAACTCTTAGACTCTTATGTGAAGAATGCAAGATTAAAAAAGAAGACAAACAATGTATTTATCATATTCTTTCCAAACTTGGACCTGCATATTCGGTTTTTGTATCTACATTCTACTCCATGAAATAATCATTGACTGTAGCTAGCTATCAAGAGCCTAGTCTTGAATCCTTTTGTGATTCCTTAATTAGAGAGCAAGATAAGCTTATTCATCTTGGAATAATTAAAAATGTAGATACATCTAGGAAATCCTTATTGTCCCAACAGAAAGAAAAGTCTAAGCCTCCCAAGAAACATAATTTTTGCAATAATAAGCCAAACAACAAGGGTCCCAAACCCTCTCAGTTAGCTCCTTCTTTAAAAAATGACACAGGATCCAAGCCAAAAGGAAAGAAGACTGAGTGTCATTGCAATTTTTGTGAGAAAGATAATCATGATGAATCTAAGAGTTTCAAGAAGGTGGCAGCCTTAGAAGTAGCAATGAAGAAGCACCACATTAGCCTAGATTCGACTTCAAAATATACCTCTCATGGACATGCACTTTGTGCTTCTGGTTACTCTTATACTGCATCTTCTTCTTCTACTACAAATGAATGGCTCATTGATTCTGGAGCATCTTATCATATGGCTAAGGATCAAGCCATCTTCTCTACTATGCATGATTGTAACACCAAACAAATATTTGTTGGTGATGATAGATCTCTAAGTGTTGTAGGATCTGGAATAGTTCCAGTAGAAAATGGTCATTTCAGTGATGTACTATGTGTTCCAAAAATTTCATGCAATTTGTTATCAGTCTATCAAATTACTCATTCGGGTGAAGGTAAAACTGTGATGTTTACACCTCACCAAGTTGTAATCAAGGATTTTAAAAATCCTCAAAATGTCCTTGCTACTGGAACTGTTGATGATATTACCAGGTTGTACAAATTTAAAAACTTTGGGTCATTACCTTTTCCTTCAGTTTTTGTTGCTCATAGTGATAACTTGAGCAAAATTTAGCATGAGCGATTTGGTCACTTAAATTATCTCTCATTGCAACAACTATGTAAATTCAATATGGTGACTAGTCTTCCGATGGTATCTTGCAAGGATGGTGTTTGTTCCGGTTGGGTACTCGAAAAACATCATCGAGACAATTTTGACAAATGTGCCTCTTGGCACGCCTCGGTTCCCTTGGAGCTTGTGCATATTGACTTGTGTGATCCTCTTCCACCTACTTCCTTTTCTGGTTTCAAATATTTCTTAACTTTCATTGATGACTACTCCAGACGCACTTGGGTTTACTTCATAAAACTTAAGAGTGAAGTATTTAACATGTTCTTGGCCTACAAGGACCTTGTTGAAAAGCAATCTAGTCATCAAATTATTAAGTTAAGATCTGACAATGGAGGAGAATATGTTAACAAAAAGTTCACTACTTTCTGCACTGAACGAGGAATCCAACAACAACACACTGTTCCATATACACCACAACGAAATGGTGTAGCTGAACGGAAGAACCGCACTTTAAAAGAAATGGCTAATTATATGATCCAATCTAAGGGACTAAGTCTTCAATATTGGGATGAGGCCATAAATTGTGCAAATTACATAGTTAATCGCACGCCAACTAAAGTTTTACAAGGTATAACACCGGAAGAAGCATGGAGTAAAATTAAACCAAATGTATGTCACTTCCATGTGTTTGGTTGTGAAGCATTGGCTCACATTCCGGATGAAAAACAGAAAGCATTGCATCCTAAAAGTGAAAAGTGCATATTTGTTAGATATTCAGAAGATGTAAAAGGTTACAGACTTCTTCAGCCACATTCTCATGATATAATCATTAGAAGAGATGTTAAATTTGATGAAAATATCTTGGCCTGCGAGCCTAACTTGGTGGGTGTGCCATCTTTGGCTTGTGAGCCTGACTCGATGATTGTGCCTTCTTCTTCTTCCAACTTCCTTGGCAGGTTTCCAACTCCATTTTTTGATGATGACAATGAGGATGAAAATCCACCTCCACCTGTTCACATTCCTCCAATTGCACCAGCACCAATGCTTCCTCGATGGGTCCGTTCAACATGTGAAGTAGCCGATGATCTTGTTGTTGATCCTAGAGATCAACGTTGAACACGTTCTCAGTTTCAGTGAGCCTCTTCTCTTTTGGATCAAGTTTCCAAGAATCATGATCTAGAAACGTTTGCAAAAGCTTTAGGAAATCCAGATTGGGATGCAGCTATGGATGAAGAATGTCAGTCCTTAATGGCGAACGATACTTGGGATCTTGTTCCTCTTCTAAAAGGAATAAAACTTGTTAGATGTAAATGGGTCTACATAACTAAGTATGCATCCAATGTAAGTATTGAAATACTTAAGGCAAGGTTAGTTTCCAAAGGTTTTTCCCAAGTTGAAGGGATTGACTACAATGAAACCTTTGCTCCTGTCGCAAAAATGAACTCCATCTGCCTTGTTCTTTCCCTTACAGCCTTACATAACTGGGAAGTCCATCAAATGGATGTCAAGTCTGCCTTTTTACATGGTGATTTACAGGAGGAAATTTACATGGAATAACCTTATGGATATGTTCAGGATAACTCTAGCCTTTTCTGTCTCCTTAAGAAATCCTTATATGGCCTTAAGAAAGCTCCTAGAGCTTGGTATGCCAAAATGGATAGCTTTCTCCTTAACACTATTTTTTCTAGATGTCATTCTGACCCCAATGTCTATACTAATAAAGTAGGAAACCATCTCATCATACTTGTTCTTTATGTTGATGATCTTATCCTTATTGGTAGTGACCCTAAAATTTTAACCCATGTGAAATCCAGTCTTAAGAAAAATTTTGAAATGTCAGACTTAGGAAATTTGCATTATTTTCTTGGTCTCCAAGTCTTGCAAACCAAAGAAGGAATCTTTCTTTCCCAGTCTAAGTATGCTTGTGACCTTCTTCATCGCTTTCACATGGAAGATTGTAAACCAGCCCCTTCTCCCTTCCAGTCTGGAGTAAAAATTTCTACCACTTTTACTTCCCTTGAAGTAGATGCCACCTTGTATCGTCATCTTGTTGGTAGTCTTTAATACTTGACTCATTCCCATCCTGACCTTTCCTTTTCCATTGGTCGAGTTTCCCGTTATATGCAAACTCCTCATGAAAGTCACTGGAAAGCAGCAAAAATAATACTTTGATATATTTGAGGTACAATTCAGTTTGGGATTCATTACAGTATAGGGGGACACCTTTGTTGGTTGGTTTCATTGATTCATATTGGGCCGGTGATCCTGATGATCGAAATTCTATTGCAGGTTATGTTTTCAATCTGGGATCTAGACATGTCACTTGGGGTTGTAAGAAACAACAAGCTCTTGCTCTTTCTTTAGCAGAAGCAGAATATCGAGCCACAGTTAATGCCAGTCAGGAAGCTTTATGGCTTTGACAGATCCTTTTAGAGTTTGGATTCGAGTAGCAACAACCTACTCCACTTTGGTACGACAATCAAAGTTCCATCAATATTTCCAAAGATCCAATTCTACATCAACATAGCAAACACACTGAGCTACACATGTACTTCATTAGAAATCATGTTCATGATCGTGTTCTTGAAATGCTCTATTTCCCTACAGATGATCAAGTTGTAGGCATCGTCACCAAGTCTCTTACAGAAGCGAAGTTTTCTAAACTTCGATCTATGTTAGGAGTTCAGGAATGTGTCCTTAAGGGGGGATAGGCTCTAATGCCTCCTTCCTTCTCCTAATAGTGTCACTTTTGTAAATCCTTCAATCCTATCCCAAGTTGTTCTTAAGGGGGGATGTTAGGATATTTAGACACTTAGGAGTTACTTAAGATCAACTTGTGTAACATATCCATTAGGTAAAGTGTGTTTCTTTAGTATGCATTAGTATGCATTTGTAAATATTCTAATTCGACGGTCACGATATATGTTCTAGACATAAAGTGATCCGACCGTTCTACTTCTCTTAGATCATACCTACCATTGATCCGTGGCTTAACACCCGATTGGTCCATGATCTCTATTTAAAGAGCATGGAGGGTCCTTGGCTAGTTGATTGATTATGAGAAGCTCATGTAACTTTATTTCTTTTGCATAATAAATTTCTCCAAGTAGCTATTTGGCTAAGGCCATGGATTGTTTCCCTATCGAGGGTTTTAACCACGTGACAAACATCGGTGTGTTGATCTATGATCTGTTTGTGTGAATTGGTAGCTCTAGATGTTCAGTGTTTTGGGAGTACCCTGTGTATCCGAACAATTTCAAGCGCAATTGTTAAGGTATGGAATATTTTGTTTTTTGTATTTGCAATTACTTGTTTTTTAATATATTTATGTAATTTATTAGTCAATACTTATGATTTTTCCATAATTATTATATATATAT